>JBBGZY010002350.1:182500-228239 GCA_037952925.1 Lithobates clamitans | reverse complement strand
GAAGATTTCCCCTTACTTACTCTTTGGTTACCAGAACAAGTGGTGACAAAATCTCAACAGTGGAACTGACAGAAAAATGGTGGGGGAGCTATTGCCTCCTGCCACTCCATCCAAAACTAAAAGGTCTGGACTTGGTTTTGGACTGGCCAGAGGAGACCAGACCAAGACCTGGGAAGCTCCAAGACCTGACAAAAGACCAAGATGATGACCAGACCGATACGATGACCAGACCGATACGATGACCAGACCGATACGATGACCAGACCGATACGATGACCAGACCGATACGATGACCAGACCGATACGATGACCAGACCGATACGATGACCAGACCGATACGATGACCAGACCGATACGATGACCAGACCGATACGATGACCAGACCGATACGATGACCAGACCGATACGATGACCAGACCGATACGATGACCAGACCACGACCACGACCAGACCACGACCAGACCACGACCAGAATACGACCAGACCACAACCAGACCACAACCAGACCACAACCATGACCAGACCACAACCATGACCAGACCACAACCATGACCAGACCACAACCATGACCAGACCAAAACCATGACCAGACCAAAACCATGACCAGACCAAAACCATGACCAGACCAAAACCATGACCAGACCAAAACCATGATCAAGACCTCCACAACCAGAACAAAGAAAGACCACATCAAGACCATGACAGAATGACACCAGACCAAAACCAGGTGACACCAGACCAAGACCAGGTGACACCAGACCAAGACCAGGTGACACCAGACCAAGACCAGGTGACACCAGACCAAGACCAGGTGACACCAGACCAAGACAAACGCGACCATGACCAATTTTGGCTGGAGTTCCATCTCAAAGCCCAGCACCAGGCACAAAAAACTCTCAGGGGGGCCCCTGGGTTCAATGTTAAATGCTTGTTAAGTCTAGGGGGATGTGCAGAAGAGGCTGCATTATATACATGACTCCTGCCCTAGCAGGCTCCAGTGTGGTTCCCCCCCAAAGCTCCAGTCCGTGGGCGGAGTCTCGGTGTCATCATGTACAGTGCAGGGCTCTCCCTATATTGTACAGGGTGGGGGCGCGTGTGTGACCACAGACAGGAGCAGCTTACAGAAGAGGCCATGGCAGACCAGTTGGGAACCTTCTGGAGCGGGGAATCAGGTACGCAATACAGCCTCTTCTGCAACGCTTAAAGAGCGCTTAACTGAGCAAAAAGCGGCACCTGATTTCTGTTGTTCTATAGATCTTTATTTCTTTTCCAGTTTACCTACAAGGCACAGCAAAGGTGTCTTGTATGGAAGACGGAAAAGAGATAAAAAACATATAGAAGAACAGAGACCAGGTGCCCTTTTGTTCAGATAATTGAGATGCTGCCAGGAGCCTGTGGGAGCACCGGAACCCCCCCGTGGATGAGACATGATATATATGGATGGAGGCGGTGGATCGCTTTTATCCCCGTTTGATTAACAAATGTTTGACCCTAGCGACCTACGTAAACAAACTCGCAGCGCCGCTCCAAGCGTCTGCAAACTGCTCTGGTGATCCACAGCTCTGTCAGATACACATCCAAGATAGCAGTTATATATAGAACTCAAAGAAAGCCACACTCCTAATCAGGCAACAGTGAAGCCCCTCTCTAGCCACGCTCTGATGCGTTTCGTCCCGCAGCTGAAATTTTAAGACCCAGCTGTGGGGCGAAACGCGTCGGGATGCATGGCCAGAGAGGGGCTGAGGCCGTTCCACTGTCACCTGACATCCGATAGGAGCGGGACGTCCTTAGACTTATATATAGAAGTGTTTAACCCTTGCCGTGTGGGGGAGGGGGGGGATTTAATGTCATGTTTTGTTGTTTATTTTTTTGTACCCGTTTCCTGGCACACAAATGCTTTCATTCCCTCTTGAAAGGCATAAAAAGACTGTCAGAAAGAAATCCAGATGACTCTTCTTCAGTTTGAATCCCTCTTTGATTAGTTTTAAACCTTCTTATAAGCAGCGCATGCAGTTCTATTCAAAGAGGAAGATTAAAAAATGAAGAACGGCTTTTTTCATCTACAAGCTACAAAGAAAAAATAAATAAATAAACAAAAACATATAAAGACGTCGAGATGAAAACTTTAACGTTGTGTAAGCCAAAACTCCAACACCAGGATAGAAAGGAAGGGGGCGCTGTTTATCATATGCAAATATTTGACACCAACACAATACATAAAAACATTCCAGTTCTTGTGTTTTCGTGTAGGAGTTTTTTTTTTTTTAAAACCCCCAGATTCTCCTAGTTCCACCATAGAATGCTGCAGACCCCTTAACCATCTCATAGTTAGACTATCCTACATACACCGATTTCCATCCAACATGTTATCTGGAATAAAGTCCACTTCATCAGGGATGCAGATGCAGTTCAAGCAGACAGTAGCAGTTCAAGCAGACAGTAGCATTGCACCGTTGCCAATACTAAGCATCTGTACGATAATAAAACTGATACCTTCCAGTTTTAGTACAAACATGTAAAGTGCCACTTACAGGCAAGAAATAGATCATCTACAGTGGCTTGACAAAGAGGCAGTGCCTTGAAATGAGACTAAAGCCTCGTACACACAATCAGATTTTCGGCAGGGAATTGTGTGATGACAGGCCTAAAATCCAACCATTAGTATGCTTCATCAGACAATTGTTGTCCAACTTTCTGCCAACAAATGTTGGATGGCAGGCTAGTAAATTTTCGTCGGACAACGGTCTGTTGTCAGATTTTCCTATCGTCTGTACACAAGTCCGTCACACAGAAGTTGAAAGTACAAATACGCATGTTCAGGATCAATGCTCACCAAACATGACATTAGAAAAAGGTGCCGAAAGGGTGGCACTCAAGAGCTGAAATTCCTCGTATGTCACTACGTTCGTGTTTGTTGGCCGACAATTGAGTACCGTGGGTATGCAAGACAAGTTCCTGGCACACGCCCTTCGGACAAAAGTCTGATGCTTTGTTGGCCTACAATCTGATCGTGTGTACTAGGCTTTAGACTGTTGTGCCTTCCAGCAGAGTTCCCAGTTCCAGTGATCTGGTTGGCGAGATGTCATTTCCGGTCC
The DNA here is from genome assembly GCA_037952925.1 of Lithobates clamitans. Taxonomy (NCBI): domain Eukaryota; kingdom Metazoa; phylum Chordata; class Amphibia; order Anura; family Ranidae; genus Lithobates; species Lithobates clamitans. The sequence continues at coordinate 225,144 of JBBGZY010002350.1, read as the reverse complement.
ACCACGACTGGTCATGCCCAGTGGCTCTTCCTGAATACGGAAATACACAGCACATCACCATCTACATCTCTCCTCCTAGCTGGTTCATCCATCTTCCCATCCATTGCTTTCTTGGTGACCAAAGGAAATAAAGCATCCACAGTGGCTTGACAAAGAGGCAGTGGCTTGAAACGAGATTGAGACTGTTGTACCTTCCAGCAGAGTCCCCCAGTTATAATGATTCAGTTGTCAAGATGTCACTTCCGGTCCACCATGACTGGTCATGCCCAGTGGCTCTTCCTGGATACGGAAATACACAGCACATCACCATCTACATCTCTCCTCCTAGCTGGTACATCCATCTTCCCATCCTTTGCTTTCCTGGTGACCACAGGAAATAGAGCATCCACAGTGGCTTGACAAACAGGCCGTACCCTGAATTGAGATCGAGACCGTTCCGTGCCCTCCAGCAGAGTCCCCAGTCCTAGTGAACCAGTTTGCGAGACGTCACTTCTGGTGACATCATTTCCGGTCAGCTGTGACTAGTGATGCCCAATGGCTTTTCCTGGATACAGACCAAGACCATGACCAGACCAAGACCGTGACCAGACTAAAACCATGACCAGACCAAAACCATGACCAGACCAAAACCATGACCAGACCAAAACCATGACCAGACCAAAACCATGACCAGACCAAAACCATGACCAGACCAAAACCATGACCAGAACAAAACCATGACCAGAACAAAACCATGACCAGAACAAAACCATGACCAAGACCTCCACCAAACCAAGAACATAGAAAGACCAGACCAAGACAGCACACCGCCATCCACATCTCTCCCCTTTTACTTTTCTAGTGGCCACAGGAAACAGAGCATCCACAGTGGCTTGACAAAGAGGCAGCGCTCTGAAAACAAGACCGAGACTGTTGTGCCTTCCAGCCCCCAATTCTAGTGATCCAGTTGACGAGACGTTACTTCCGGTAACATCATTCCAAGACCACCGTGACTGGCAGACCGGTACTCCTCCCAGCTGGTTAATCCATCTTCCCATCCTTTGCTTTCCTGGTGGCCACAAGTGGCACAGATGGTATTTCTCTACACCAGGACCTGGTCACATGCAGAACTGTGGTTTTGCTCTTTTTCTTGGATTTGTACATGGCGTTAGCCAAGACACTAAAAATAGCTATTGGTGGTAATTGGCATCGGCGAGCGCTTGAGAAAAAATATTGATACTCGTGCTTGGTCTTAAAAAAAAAAAAAAGTATCGGTGCATCCCTAGCAGACAGTGAGCCCCAGTTTGGTGTAACATTATCAGAAGGATCTCTTCTTTAACAGGTTTAGACAGAAAGCCAAAAAAACCAAAAAACAAAAAAAACATACTCTACCGGAAATTGCCCAGGGGACTGGAAGCCTGTGATCTGATAACAATCATCCAACAATGCAATAAAGCCGACTACTCAGTATCATCCATTGCAATGATTCTTCTTTGACTACATGGCAGGATACAGCAATAACAAGCTAACGCGTTTCGTCCAAGGCCGAAACGCGTTAGCTTGTTATTGCTGTATCCTGCCATGTAGTCAAAGAAGAATCATTGCAATGGACGATACCGAGTAGCCGGCTTTATTGCATTGTTGTAATGGGTTTAGCTAGGAGAATCTGTGCCGTGTTGGTGTTGAATATTTAACATAAACATCCCAATTGTTGGATTTTTGGCTTATACAGTATTAACCCTCCCCCTGCCACAGCCATTTTTCGTGTTTTTTTGCATACGTTTATAACATTTTAAGCCTAAAGATAACATAAAAACACACATATCATGTATTTTCTGAAAGCAGATACCCTAGAGAATAAAATAGTGATAGTTCCAATTTTTTATGCTACACAATATTACCGCACAGGTCTAGGAAAATCTCAGTAAAAAAAACAAAAAAAAACACACTAAATGTGAATTTTAGGGCAAACACAATAAAGTAACCACATTTTTGGTAAAGTATAAAAAAAGAACGGGGTTGCACCGAGTAAATAGATACCCAACATGCCAAAGCTTAAAATTTTTGTGCGCCCGTGAAATACCGTCAAACTTCAGCACCTGATATTTTCTACAGGCGACATTTCAAAAGCCCCCCTATAGGTCACCCGTTTAGTGTTACAGAGGAGATATGGTGCTGGAATTATCGCTCTCACTCCGGCGTGCGCACGCCGACATGTGACACAAGTATCGCAATTGACGTTTTCGCACGTAGGCGCCCCGCCGCGAATGCGTTTTACGGTTGTGCGTGCGTATATGTGGGGGTGCCTTCACATTTTTTTGGAGGGGGGGGGGTTGTGCTTGGGTGTATTTTTTTTTTTTTGCAAATTTTACTTAACTTTTTTTCCATCACACGGGACAAAAAGTCCCCTATGCGTTTTTTTGGTGACAGCTTCTCTTCATTGAGAGTGTCCCCCAATGTCTCCCCTGTGCTCCATTAAATGTTTTGCAATCATGGTGGCTAACCCCCCCCTCCCCCAACCCATCAACTACCCATGCTATCACATAGGCCCCCCTTAACCAGTGTAGCCGAGTATGCAGCTACTCAACCACAATCTGTACTTGAATAGCTGCATTGGAGCACAGGCCTATTAGACCCCCTATGTAAACAAAGCAGATCCCGGTTCTGACCGGGGACTACAGAGAGATCGTCTGTTCCTAGTGAACAGGAACAGCGATCTCTCTCTCTCTACTCTTAGTCAGTCCCCTCTCGCCCCCTCCCACACTTAGAAAACACCTCCCTGGGGGGGGATCGCTGATCACCGGCATTACTAGTAAAATAAAATATTAATAATAATAAAAATGCCATAAATCGATCCCCTATTTTGTAGACGCTATAACCAATATACGCTTATTGCGATTTTTTTTTTAAACAAAAATATATAGAAGAAGAATACATATTGGCCTAAATTGATGAAGAAATTTGTTTTTGTTTTTCATTTTTTTTATTGGAAATATTATAGCAAAAAAATCGTTTTTTTAAAATTGTCAGTCTTTTTTTGTTTATAGCGCAAAAAAATAATGTATTGGAGGCGCGGCGCTGACGGGGAGGGGTGAAGCGGATTGTCGGCCATCTTCTCTATTAAAGTGATCTTATTAGGCGGCTGATTCTGGGTGCCGCAGCTCCCCTCCCCCCCCGGGGAAAGCGAGGTGCAGATGTCATCATTAGCGGGATAATCGATCATTCAGCGCACTCGCTTTCCTGTCTCTAATCATGTCCTGACCCCCGGGGGGGTCTCCTAATCAACACACAACATGGAGGTTGGGGGAGCCGCATCTTCCATTAACACCCCCCCCTCCCCCCATTACCCCCCCAACATCATACCCGACACATGAAGTCCAGCAGGGTGGCGGTGATGGCGGGGTGTGGCTTCATGGAATGGTGCATCACCAGAATCGCCGGCTCTGTGGGGGGGGGGGGGGGGGGGAGGAAAACACACATTAGAGATGATCTGCAGATAAATCCACACAAATAATACACAAAGGGAAACCAGAAAAAGGATTTACAGTTCTGTCCATCCACTCCTGAGATTTACACAGCTATGGCACTGGGCAGGAGACCCGATTGTAATCTGCTGCAGTGCATTAACACCGTCGGCCCCGTTCACACACGAGCGACTTGGGACCGCAAAGTCACATGACAAGTCGTACCCCCCCCCCCAACGATTTCCAATTTCCATATTAATGTCCATGGGGTGGGATGGGGGGGTGGGGGGCAACTCCATATAAATTTCAATAGGGAGAAGGGGGGGGGGGGGGGCAACTTCATAATAATGTCCATAGGGAGAAGGGGGGGGTGCAACTTCATAATAATGTCCATAGGGAGAGGGGGGCAACTCCATATTCATTTCCATAGGGAGAAGGGGGGGGGGGCAACTCCATATTAATGTCCATAGGGAGAGGGGGGCAACTCCATATTAATGTCCATAGGGAGAAGGGGGGGGGCAACTCCATATTAATGTCCATAGGGAAAAGGGGGGGGGCAACTCCATATTAACGTCCATAGGGAGAAGGGGGGCAACTCCATATTAATGTCCATAGGGAGAAGGGGAGGGGCAACTCCATATTAATGTCCATAGGGAGAAGGGGGGGGCAACTCCATATTAATGTCCATAGGGAGAGGGGGGCAACTCCATATTAATGTCCATAGGGAGAAGGGGGGGGGCAACTCCTTATTAATGTCCATAGGGAGAAGGGGGGACAACTCCATATTAATGTCTTTAGGGAGAGGGGGGCAACTCCATATTAATGTCCATAGGGAGAAGGGGGGCAACTCCATATTAATGTCCATAGGGAGAAGGGGAGGGGCAACTCCATATTAATGTCCATAGGGAGAAGGGGGGGGCAACTCCATATTAATGTCCATAGGGAGAGGGGGGCAACTCCATATTAATGTCCATAGGGAGAAGGGGGGGGGCAACTCCTTATTAATGTCCATAGGGAGAAGGGGGGACAACTCCATATTAATGTCTTTAGGGAGAGGGGGGCAACTCCATATTAATGTCCATAGGGAGAAGGGGGCAACTCCATATTAATGTCCATAGGGAGAGGGGGGCAACTCCATATTAATGTCCATAGGGAGAGGGGGGCAACTCCATATTAATGTCCATAGGGAGAAGGGGGGCAACTCCATTATAATGTCCATAGGGAGAGGGGGGCAACTCCATATTAATGTCTTTAGGGAGAGGGGGGCAACTCCATATTAATGTCTTTAGGGAGAGGGGGGGCAACTCCATATTAATGTCCATAGGGAGAAGGGGGCAACTCCATATTAATGTCCATAGGGAGAGGGGGGCAACTCCATATTAATGTCCATAGGGAGAAGGGGGGGGCAACTCCATATTAATGTCCATAGGGAGAAGGGGGGGGCAACTCCATATTAATGTCCATAGGGAGAAGGGGGGGGCAACTCCATATTAATGTCCATAGGGAGAAGGGGGGGGCAACTCCATATTAATGTCCATAGGGAGAAGGGGGGGGCAACTCCATATTAATGTCCATAGGGAGAGGGGGGCAACTCCATATTAATGTCCATAGGGAGAAGGGGGGGGCAACTCCATATTAATGTCCATAGGGAGAGGGGGGCAACTCCATATTAATGTCTTTAGGGAGAGGGGGGCAACTCCATATTAATGTCCATAGGGAGAAGGGGGCAACTCCATATTAATGTCCATAGGGAGAGGGGGGCAACTCCATTATAATGTCCATAGGGAGAAGGGGGGGCAACTCCATATTAATATCTTTAGGGAGAAGGGGGGCAACTCCATATTAATGTCCATAGGGAGAGGGGGGCAACTCCATATTAATGTCCATAGGGAGAGGGGGGCAACTCCATATTAATGTCCATAGGGAGAAGGGGGGCAACTCCATATTAATGTCCATAGGGAGAAGGGGGCAACTCCATATTAATGTCCATAGGGAGAAGGGGGGGGCAACTCCATATTAATGTCCATAGGGAGAGGGGGGCAACTCCATATTAATGTCCATAGGGAGAAGGGGGGCAACTCCATATTAATGTCCATAGGGAGAGGGGGGCAACTCCATATTAATGTCCATAGGGAGAAGGGGGGCAACTCCATATTAATGTCCATAGGGAGAAGGGGGGTAACTCCATATTAATGTCCATAGGGAGAGGGGGGCAACTCCATATTAATGTCCATAGGGAGAGGGGGGCAACTCCATATTAATGTCCATAGGGAGAAGGGGGGCAACTCCATACTAATGTCTTTAGAGAGAGGGGGGCAACTCCATATTAATGTCTTTAGGGAGAGGGGGGCAACTCCATATTAATGTCTTTAGGGAAAGGGGGGGCAACTCCATATTAATGTCTTTAGGGAGAGGGGGGCAACTCCATATTAATGTGCATAGGGAGAGGGAGGGGGGAATCTCCATATTAATGTCCATAAGGAGAGGGGGACAACTCCATATTAATGTCCATAGGGAGAGGGGGACAACTCCATATTAATGTCCATAGGGAGAGGGGGGCAACTCCATATTAATGTCCATAGGGAGAAGGGGGGCAACTCCATATTAATGTCCATAGGGAGAAGAGGGGCAACTCCATATTAATGTCCATTGGGAGAGGGGGCAACTCCATATTAATGTCCATAGGGAGGAGGGGGGCAACTCCATATTGATGACCGTGGCTTTTGGAATAGGATAACCAACCAGATCATAGAGGTGTGGTGGTCAGGTGTTCCCAAATTTTGGGCAGTAGAGCCTACGTGTCACTCAATCTCGGTTGTGATAGGAGTGCAGGAAAAACCATGAACAGACCCCGCCAGTCTTCTGAACACGTTAGCGGTGGCCGTTCCGGAGGAACCTGAGGTCACAGACTTCACTAGCTCTAAGGCAACCAAACTGGTGAAGCTGAGATATTACCCAAACCACCAGTCCAGAGGTCTCCAAAGAAGCAGTGCCCACCCTCTGATAGCAGCCATCATTATATCCAGGGTCCCCACATTGCTGAGCATTGAAGCTGAATGTTTATCGGTCCTTTGGTTCCCAAAGCAGCAGTGCTCACCCTCTGACAGCAGCTGTCCTCCACAGTCCCCTGGACCACAAATTTCTGGGCACTAAAGTTGAATTTTGCTCTACCAGTCCACAGGTCCTCAAAAACAAGTGCCCAACCTCTGACAGTAGCTGTTATTTACACTCCCCCTAATTCACACATTTCTGGGCACAGAAGGTCAATCTTGCTCTACCAGTCTGGAAGTTCTCAAAGAAGCAGTGCCCACCCTCTGACAGCAGCTGTCCTCTGTGGTCTCCTGGACTTCACATTTCTGGGCACTGAAGCTGAATCTTGCACTACCAGTCCAGAGGACCCAAAGAAGCAGTGGCCACCCATTGATAGCAGCTGTCCTCCACTGTCTCCTGGTCCTCACGTTTATGGCCACCTGGAGCTGCTTCTTTGGGACTTTTGGACTGGTACAGCAAGATTCAGCTTTAGTGGCTATAGATGTGAGGACCAGGAGACCACAGGAGGATGGCTGCTGTCAAAGAGGGGTCACTGATTTTTTTTTTTTTTTAAGACCTCTGGGTTGGTAGACCAAAATGCAACCTCAGTGCCCAGAAATGAGAGAACCAGGAGACCATGGAGGACAGCTGCTATCAAAGGGTGGTCACTGCTACTTGGAAGACCTCTGGGCTGGTACAGCAATATGCAACCTCAGTGCCCAGAAACTTATGGACCAGGAGACCATGGATGACGACTGCTGTGAAAGGGTGGTCATGGCTTCTTTAGGACCTTTGGATTGGTAGAGCAAGATTCAGTGACCACCTTTGGACAGCAGCCATTCTCTTTGGTCTCCTGATCTGCACATTTCTAGGCACCGAGATTGCATTTTGCTCTACCATACCAGAAGTCTTCGAAGAAGCAGTGACCACCCTTTGACAGCAGTTGTCTTCTGCGGTCTAATAGTCTGCACGTTTCTGGGCACCGAGGTTGGATCTTGCTCTACCAGTCTATAGGTTCCCAAAGAAGCAGTGCCCATGGATGACGACTGCTGTGAAAGGGTGGTCACGGCTTCTTTAGGACCTTTGGATTGGTAGAGCAAGATTCAGTGACCACCTTTGGATAGCAGCCGTCCTCTTTGGTCTCCTGATCTGCACATTTCTAGGCACAGAGATTGCATTTTGCTCTACCATACCAGAAGTCTTCAAAGAAACAGTGACCACCCTTTGACAGCAGTTGTCCTCTGCGGTTTTCTAGTCTGCACGTTTCTGGGCAACGAGGTTGGATTTTGCTCTACTAGTCTATAGGTTCTCAAAGAAGCAGTGCCCATCCTCTGACAGCAACTTTCCTTTGTTGTCTCCTGATCTGCACATTTCAGGCCACTGAGTTTGAACCTAGCTCAACAAGCCCAGAACTCTTCAAAAGGAGCAGCACCCATCCTCTGACAGCAGCCGTCATCCCCGTTCCGCACATTTCTGGGCACTGAATCTATTCAGCCTCACTCAGAACGCTTAGAGCGTAATAGCGTATCTCGCTGTCGGAAGATTGTCACTACATTTTGTGTGTGCCGATCGGTGACAGGTTTCCCTGACATCTACCACAAAGCCTGCCGTCTCCTTGATAAAGGGATCTGTAATTTTTGCTGAGGCATCTTGCCTGCCTTTTCATCACCATGGATAACGGGAGCACCAACCGCAGCTGATGACAGATGTCGTCCAACATAACCACCAATAATTAACCCCTTCAATACCGGGCACGGTCACCCCCTTCCTGCACAGGCCAATTTTCATTGCGGTCACTCTTTGAATGACAATTGCGTGGTCATTCAATACTGCATTCTCATGAAACTTATTTTTTTGAGAGAGCTTTCTCTTGGTGGTATTTATTCACCAAAAAGAACATTTTGAAAAAATACCTTCTTAGTTTGTTATAAAATGTTGCAAATAACATTTTTTTCATTTACCGATGGGCACTGGTGAGGCTGTATTGATGGGCACTGGTGAGGCTGTATTGATGGGCACTGATGAGGCTGTATTGATGGGCACTGAGGAGGCTGTATTGATGGGCACTGATGAGGCTGCAGTGATGGGCACTGATGAGGCTGCAGTGATGGGCACTGATGAGGCTGCAGTGATGGGCACTGGTGAGGCTGTATTGATGGGCACTGGTGAGGCTGTATTGATGGGCACTGGTGAGGCTGTATTGATGGGCACTGGTGAGGCTGTATTGATGGGCACTGGTGAGGCTGTATTGATGGGCACTGATGAGGCTGTATTGATGGGCACTGATGAGGCTGTATTGATGGGCACTGATGAGGCTGTATTGATGGGCACTGATGAGGCTGTATTGATGGGCACTGATGAGGCTGTATTGATGGGCACTGAGGAGGCTGTATTGATGGGCACTGAGGAGGCTGTATTGATGGGCACTGAGGAGGCTGTATTGATGGGCACTGAGGAGGCTGTATTGATGGGCACTGATGAGGCTGCAGTGATGGGCACTGATGAGGCTGCAGTGATGGGCACTGATGAGGCTGCAGTGATGGGCACTGATGAGGCTGCAGTGATGGGCACTGAGGAGGCTGTATTGATGGGCACTGAGGAGGCTGTATTGATGGGCACTGACGAGGCTGTATTGATGGGCACTGACGAGGCTGTATTGATGGGCACTGACGAGGCTGTATTGATGGGCACTGAGGAGGCTGTATTGATGGGCACTGAGGAGGCTGCACTGGTATGCTGCAATGATGGGCCTGCACTGATGAGGCTGCACCGATTAGGCTTTATTAATAAGGACTGATGAGGCTGCACTGATATGCTGCTATGACATTCCTGCACTGATAATCAGGTCACACGTGAAGAGGCACAGATGGGCGCTGATATGGCTGTATTGATGGGCACTGATCAGGCTGCACGGATAATCAGGTCACTGATGAGGCTACACTGAGAGGCACCGATGAAGAGGCACTGATGGGGCTGAATTGACAGGCACTGATATGCTGTACTGATAATCAGGTCACTGATGAAGAGGCACGGATAAGGCTGCAGTGATAGGCGGCATTGATGGGCACTGATATGCTGCATTGATGGGGCTGTATTGATAAGCACTAGATGGGGCAATGATGGGCCTGCACTGATAATCCGGTCACTGATGAAGAGGCACTGATGGGGGCTGACAAGGCTGTATTGGTGGGCACCGATCAGGCTGCACTGGTATGCTGCAACAATGGGGCTTCACTGATAATCAGGTCACTGATGAAGAGGCACTGATGGGGCTGTATTGATGGGCACTAATGAGGCCTGAAATGCTGCACTGATGGGAATGCACGGATAATCAGGTCACCGATATGCTGCACAGATAATCAGGTCACCGATAGGGCTGCACTGATAGGCGGCATTGATGGGCACGGATATGCTGCAATGATGGGCCTGCAATGATGGGCCTGCACTGATAATCAGGTCACTCATGAAGAGGCACAGATGGGGCTGTGTTGATGGGCACTGATCGGGCTGCACTAACGGGGACTGATATGCTGCACTGATAATCAGGTCACTGATGAAGAGGCACTGATAAGGCTGCACTGATAAGCGGCATTGATGGGCACTGATATGCTGTAATGATGGGCCTGCACTAATAAACGGGTCACTTATGAAGAGGCACTGATAAGTGGCATTGATGGGCACTGATGAGGCTGCACTGACGGGGACTGACATGCTGCACTAATAATCAGGTCATTGATGAAGAGGCACTGGTGGGGCTGCACTGATGGGGCTGTATTGATGGGCACTGATGAGGCTGCACTGATAGGCGGCATTGATGGGCACTGATGAGGCTGCACTGACGGGGACTGACATGCTGCACCAATAATCAGGTCATTGACGAAGAGGCACTGGTGGGGCTGCACTGATGGGGCTGTATTGATGGGCACTGATGAGGCTGCACTGATAGGCGGCATTGATGGGCACTGATGAGGCTGCACTGACGGGGACTGATATGCTGCACTAATAATCAGGTCACTGATGAAGTCACTGATATGCTGCACTGATCACCAGTGCTCTGAATAGTGTAAATGTCCACTGTCACAGGAAAGCTGGTTATCGACTTTCCTTTCCTCACATTTCAGCAGCGCTGAGGAAAGGACATGCTGATAACCAGCATTTGTTTACATGTGGTGAGCTGTGATTGGACACAGCTCACCACATGGAAAAGAGCCAATGTCATTGGCTCTTTACCCTGACTGGTGATGTGCTGCGTCCAAGGGACATGGCTCACCACCGACCAGCGCGCCCCCCAACAGGGCAATCAGGAGGGGGTCATATGAGGCCCATCTAAAAGGAGGAGCATCTCCACCCGGCCTGGAGCAGATTGATGGCCTCTCCTCTTCCCAGGTAGACATCATATGACGTCCTCCTGATCGAGCCCCCTGGGGGGGGCATGCAGCGCGGCGAAGGTGGCGAGCCGTGTCCATCGGAACTGGTTAAACTGCCAGAGGGGGAGGAATAAGTCCAGACAGGACGTAGAACAAACGTCCACTCACCAGTTTTTATTTCAATAAACTTTATTAAAAACGACTGTAGGGCGATATTCATAGGGTTACTCCCATCGAGCACGATTCCACCTTTGACGCGTTTTGTCCCCAAAGCCCACCCTGAGCCGCAGCGGCAGCAGATGATGGACGGCCTGTTTTATATGTATATCTCTGGATCTTTTTATTTGCTGTGATAGATGTGAGAGGAGCGCTCTCTCCCACCGATCGTCTCCACACAGGCCCCGGGGCTTCGATTGGTGATTTCCATTATTTTCGAAGACAACATTCCAGGCTGTTTTCATGAATCATTCTGATAAGAAGAGCCGTAAATTATTTAAAGCACCGCCGCTGCGTGACCCGCTCATCTGACAAAGGAAGGAATGCCGGGGTGAAGGCAAAGCGGGGAGAGATGAAAAACGCCTGGCGGAGGGTGAAGGATATAGAGATAAGACGCGATAAGAGATCAAAACATTCGAACCGCGACGTGAGAGGAGAAAGTCGCTACAAACGCACGGTGAGGCCATCTTACCGATATTCATGATGCTGTCCTTTTCCGGGCTGAAGAAGAGCCAATCGTAAAACAGAGCCAGCTTGGCGTTGGAGGCGGCCACGTTGGACTGCGGAAAGAAAAGGAGAACGGAGACAGGTGGATTAACGAGGCCTGAGAACCACCAATCACAACAACCCAATGATCACCACCTGAGATTGTGAAGAGATGATTGATAAAATATAACAAAATGCTCTTCATAAAAGCAATATTGATCGTCTTTATTTCATCTTTTATTTCATTATACATCCCCCCCCCCCATGACCAGAGCATTTTCTTTTTTTTTTTTGCTTTTCAGCACTGAGCTACTTTAACCGGCAATGGTCATGCAGCACTGCACCCAATTCATTTTTTTACTTTTTTTTTTTAACGATTTTTTGGGGTTTTTTTTTTTTGCATACTGTCACCCGTGCAAATTTTTTACTTTTTTTACCATTTTGTTTTTAAATACTTACACCAGTGAAGTACGGAGTCATCATATAACTGGTGTGGTGGTGATCAGAGACACTGACTGGTGACATTATGGTAAAAAAAAAAAAATGTATATTATAATAACTTATATATAATATTTTTTTCCTTTTTTTTTTTTTTTTACATACTGTTCACCAGAGTAGTTCAGTGTACAGTAATGATCACTATAACATCAATCGTTTGAACTGTCATGAATCGCATTCATTCGTAACTCATTATTTACTATTGTGATGCTGTGATTGGCCCAAAGCCATCACGTGGTACAGGGCTGCTGTGACTGGCCCACGGCTATCACATGGTACAGGGCTGCTGGGACTGGCCCATGGCTATCACATTGTACAGGGTTGCTGTGACTGGCCCACGGCTATCACATGGTACAGGGTTGCTGTGACTGGCCCATGGCTATCACATTGTACAGGGTTGCTGTGACTGGCCCACGGCTATCACATGGTACAGGGTGCTGTGACTGACCCATGGCTATCACATGGCACAGGGTGCTGTGACTGGCCCACGGCTATCACATTGTACAGGGTTGCTGTAACTGGCCCACGGCTATCACATGGCACAGGGTGCTTTGACTGGCCCATGGCTATCACATGGTACAGGGCTGCTGTGACTAGCCCACGGCTATCACCTGGTACAGGGTGCTGTGACTGGCCCACGGCTATCACATGGTACAGGGTTGCTGTGACTGGCCCACGGCCATCACATGGTACAGGGTTGCTGTGACTGGTCCACAGCTATCACATTGTACAGTGTTGCTGTGACTGGCCCACGGCTATCACATGGTACAGGGTTGCTGTGACTGGCCCACGGCTATCACATGGTACAGGGTGCTGTGATTGGCCCACAGCTACGCATTGTATAGTATGCTGTGATTGGCCAACGACTATTGCATGGTACAGGGTGCTGTGATTGGCCAACGACTATTGCATGGTACAGGGTGCTGAGATTGGCCAACGACTATTGCATGGTACAGGGTGCTGTGACTGGCCCACAGCCATCACAAGGTACAGGGTGCTGTGTCTGGCCCACGGCTATCACATGGCACAGGGTGCTGTGACTGGCCCACGGCTATCACATGGTACAGGGTGCTGTGATTGGCCTACAGCTATCGCATTGTATAGTATGCTGTGATTGGCCAACGACTATTGCATGGTACAGGGTGCTGTGATTGGCCAACGACAATCGCATGGTACAGGGTGCCGTGAATGGCCCATGGCTATCACATGGTATAGGGTGCCGTGATTGGTCCACAGCTATTACATAGTACAGGGTGCTGTAAATGGCCCAGAGCCATCACATGGTACAGGGTGCTGTTATTGGCCCAGGTACCTCGTGATCACTGGTGACCAATCACAGAATCACACACAGTAGTAAACAATGATGCCATGAATGGATTCCAGTCATAAAACTTGTTGACTTCGTCTCGTGAACTCACAGCGATCACGTGGTATCTGGGCCGCTAACAGCGGCCCGAAAAGAGCGCCTCAATCCGCGGTGTCCGGTGGCATATGGGTACGTTGTGACATATGGGTACGTCGCAGTGCCTGGGGTAACCACCCAACAGCAGCAAATGTACTGCTGGCAGTCGGCAGTTAATGTATTACAGTTCGAGGACTTTCGTGTTTAAATGTGATGTCGTCACCACTGTGCCGATCATAGTTCTCCTTGCTGGAGTGGAAGCTGTACCTGAGGACCTGCAGTGCCAGGATCTCCCTGCTTCTGCTGGGGGGGTGGGATGGGGTTGTCAGCTTACACATGAGGAAGAAAAGCCTTGCTCCTCTAACAAGATGGCTGCCTCCATGCAGAGACACAATGCCTTGTTCTATGAAAGTCAGTAAACGTGGAAAGATGAGCTGCAGGTAGACCACAGATAATAGGGGTGACCAGGTCTTTTTCCTTTGCTTGCCTTTATTGGATGGTTTCCTCAGTACAGGTCCACTTTAATATAAGTATACAAGCTCTATTTTATGAACAATTAATGTATGACAAAGGATTCCCAGAGCACCGTGGGTTAAAGAGACAGCACAGCAGATGCCACTTGCTTTGCAGCTGCCTTTGTCTTCTGGAGGCTGATGAAGGCGGAGTCACGACTGACAGGTTATGGAGTTGCTGATTGGCTTATTTCAGCACTGTATCCGCAGAGACACAACACTAACTGCGAAGAGGGGCAAATCTGATGATTTCCTGCTGGCTGCTCTCTCGGTTTACTTACCGTGCAGGTGGTCAGGAGCCAGCCAATGATGGCCCAGCGAGGCAGGATATCGGAGCTCAGCACCTCATTGGACGGGTGCACCACGCCGCATATGTAGCGAATCAGATCACAGCGCAGGGACTGGCTGTCCGGGGTGGAGAGGTACTGTCTCTGAAACCAGTCCTGGTATCGCTTCTGCTGCCCAAACCGCACCTGGAAGAGAAAAAACAAAAAATCAAGTGGACCTGTCATTACATACCAGACTTCACAATACCCAATCACGTCATTACTTCTGGGAGTCACGCTTGTGGCTGTTAGAATCTAGCAATGCCTCATGGGACTTGTAGTTCAGCAACAGCTGGGGGGGGGGTTAATGCATGTGGAGAGAGTCCCTGTACAATGCAACCTGTGCACTCTTCATACTTCATGGAATGGTGCTGGACTCCGATGCTTCTCATCCAGGGAGCCACTGAGGTTTCCCTGGGGTGCCGCAATCTCTGATGTGATGGGGGGCGGAGGGGATGGGGGGGGGGACCTCTGACGTGAAGGTGAAGGGGGGGGGACCTCTGACGTGAAGGAAGGGACCTCTGACGTGAAGGTGAAGGAAGGGACCTCTGACGTGAAGGTGAAGGAAGGGACCTCTGACGTGAAGGTGAAGGAAGGGACCTCTGACGTGAAGGTGAAGGAAGGGACCTCTGACGTGAAGGTGAAGGAAGGGACCTCTGACGTGAAGGTGAAGGAAGGGACCTCTGACGCGAAGGTGAAGGAAGGGACCTCTGACGCGAAGGTGAAGGAAGGGACCTCTGACGCGAAGGTGAAGGAAGGGACCTCTGACGTGAAGGAAGAGACCTCTGACGTGAAGGAAGGGACCTCTGACGTGAAGGAAGGGACCTCTGACGTGAAGGAAGGGACCTCTGACGTGAAGGAAGGGACCTCTGACGTAAAGGTAAAGGGGGGGGACCTCTGACGTGAAGGTGGGGACCTCTGACGTGAAGGTGGGGACCTCTGACGTGAAGGTGGGGACCTCTGACGTGAAGGTGGGGACCTCTGACGTGAAGGTGGGGACCTCTGACGTGAAGGTGGGGACCTCTGACGTGAAGGTGGGGACCTCTGACGTGAAGGTGGGGACCTCTGACGTGAAGGTGGGGACCTCTGACGTGAAGGTGAAGGAAGGGACCTCTGACGCGAAGGTGAAGGAAGGGACCTCTGACGCGAAGGTGAAGGAAGGGACCTCTGACGCGAAGGTGAAGGAAGGGACCTCTGACGCGAAGGTGAAGGAAGGGACCTCTGACGCGAAGGTGAAGGAAGGGACCTCTGACGCGAAGGTGAAGGAAGGGACCTCTGACGCGAAGGTGAAGGAAGGGACCTCTGACGCGAAGGTGAAGGAAGGGACCTCTGACGCGAAGGTGAAGGAAGGGACCTCTGACGCGAAGGTGAAGGAAGGGACCTCTGACGCGAAGGTGAAGGAAGGGACCTCTGACGCGAAGGTGAAGGAAGGGACCTCTGACGCGAAGGTGAAGGAAGGGACCTCTGACGCGAAGGTGAAGGAAGGGACCTCTGACGCGAAGGTGAAGGAAGGGACCTCTGACGCGAAGGTGAAGGAAGGGACCTCTGACGCGAAGGTGAAGGAAGGGACCTCTGACGCGAAGGTGAAGGAAGGGACCTCTGACGCGAAGGTGAAGGAAGGGACCTCTGACGCGAAGGTGAAGGAAGGGACCTCTGACGCGAAGGTGAAGGAAGGGACCTCTGACGTGAAGGTGAAGGAAGAGACCTCTGACGTGAAGGTGAAGGAAGAGACCTCTGACGTGAAGGTGAAGGAAGAGACCTCTGACGTGAAGGAAGGGACCTCTGACGTGAAGGAAGGGACCTCTGACGTGAAGGAAGGGACCTCTGACGTGAAGGAAGGGACCTCTGACGTGAAGGAAGGGACCTCTGACGTGAAGGTGAAGGAAGGGACCTCTGACGTGAAGGTGAAGGGGGGGGGACCTCTGACGTGAAGGTGAAGGGGGGGGGGACCTCTGACGTGAAGGTGAAGGAAGGGACCTCTGACGTGAAGGTGAAGGAAGGGACCTCTGACGTGAAGGTGAAGGAAGGGACCTCTGACGTGAAGGTGAAGGAAGGGACCTCTGACCCGAAGGAGGGACCTCTCATGTGAAGTTCATTTCATTGAGGCGGTTGTGTGCCTCCCCCAGGCTTAGGTTCCACATTGATAAGTAACATTTATGATTTTACACCGGGGGGGGGGGGTTGGGGGGGGCGGACGACGACGACTCCAGATTTTGCTGCAGCTGAAGAAAGGCCGAGAGTCACTGCGGCACACAAATGTTTGTAACTCGATGCTTGTCCTAAATAATCGAATTAACCACTTCCTGCCCGCCGGCTGTCACATGACGTCCTTGCCTTTGCGGGGGTATATCTGAATGATGGGCGCAGCTACAGCCATCATTCAGATATCAGCTTTTTCAGCCAGCGATTCCCTACACCATAAGAACGATCATAGCGGCTGTTCCACCGCTTGATCGTTCTTACAGGCGGCGAGAGGGGAAGTCCTCCTGCCGCCGTCCGGTGCTTCTACCGACTCAGCGCTTCCATCGGTGAGTCGGAGAACGGATCCGCCAGCCCCGGATGTTTACCATAGGGACTTCCTAGATGATCGCCGGGGTCTCTTTGATCATTAGAAGGCTGGGCGCGATGTTATGACGTCACGCCCGGCCTCTGCATTCAAACGAATGGTACCGCCTCGGTCTTATTGGCCCTCCCAAATCTCACGGTAAAGAGGACCGATCATGCCATAGTCCTAATACAAGGGATATTTACATTCCTTGTAATAGGAATAAAAAGTGATCCATTTTTTTTTTTTTTTTTTTAAAGGCACAAAAAAAAAAACGCATTCGAAAAATTGCTGCGCAAATACCGTGCGAGATAAAAAGTTGCAACGAACACCATTGTATTCTCTAAGGTCTAAAAATAACATATCATTTTTGGGGGTTCTATGTAATTTTCTAGCAAAAAAAAAAAAGATTATTTTTTTTTGACATGTAGGAGAGAAATGTCAGAATGGGCCTGGGTGGGAAGTGGTTAAAGAAAAATCGCTCGGAGCCGATCCCCCCCGATCCGTATCTCAGGACTCCAATTTGCACCTCACACCCCGGGAATCAGAGCGGACAGTAATTGTAGAACTTCCTCCGCCGCGTCGGACTCATTCGCAGACAGCGGGACGCTCGGATCTCATCCGTCGCATCTCGCCACAAATTCAATCTGCTTTCTGTCAGAGCGGAACAGGACGCGGCGGTCACCGAATCACGTCTCGCCTGTACAGCGGAGACGCAGCGCCAGTCCTCGCGCCTCTTCATTTTCACCTCTCTCTCTCTCCGTTCCCGTCCGACCGCTGCGCATTGTACTGACGCGTTTTTACAAATCAATGACAATTAGTCTCCTGAGCCGAGGTTCCGCTCCAGCGATCGGTGGACGGATGAGGACTATCGATCTGAAGTGTGGAGGGCTATTCTTCAAACGCACAATGAAGTGTGTGCGCTGGGCTACGACGGCGAGATAATTGGAGGGGAGATGTACAGAGCTGAGCATTATGGGAAAACGAACGTCACGGAAGAATGGAGACGAGTGAGGGAATGACAAACGCCGGACGGTGAATCTGGAGCCTTGGAGTTAACAATCCACAACCCGACGCTTCCTCCGTCTCCCGGTTCTGAGAGATCGGACAACTCAACGTGTGGCAGAAGTTCTACAGACCACCATGGTGCCGCCCGAGAGGGATTTGTATCAATCTAATATCAAAATGTGATCCTTCGGGGGGTCCGACCCGCGACCCAAGAGCCACATGCAGCCATTTGGTGCTTAGCAGACCCCAAAAGTCAGCAGCAGGAAGAGGCTATGAGGGCAACGATCTCCAACAGTCTATTGTAGGGTGTCCCCAGTCAGACAACTTCCTGTAGGGTGTCCCCTCAATGTCTGAGACCACCTGCTGTAGGGTGTCCCCCCCCCAGTCTGAGACCACCTGCTGTAGGGTGTCCCCCCCCAGTCTGAGACCACCTGCTGTAGGGTGTTCCCCCCCCAGTCTGAGACCACCTGCTATAGGGTGTCCCCCCAGTCTGAGACCACCTGCTGTAGGGTGTCCCCCCCCAGTCTGAGACCACCTGCTGTAGGGTGTCCCCCCCCCAGTCTGAGACCACCTGCTGTAGGGTGTCCCCCCCCAGTCTGAGACCACCTGCTGTGGGGTGTTCCCCCCTAGTCTGAGACCACTTGCTGTAGGGTGTTCCCCCCCCCCCCCAGTCTGAGACCACCTGCTGTAGGATGTTCCCCCCCCCCAGTCTGAGACCACCTGCTGTAGGGTGCCCCCCCCCCCCAGTCTGAGACCACCTGCTGTAGGGTGTCCCCCCCAGTCTGAGACCACCTGCTGTAGGGTGTCCCCCCCCCAGTCTGAGACCACCTGCTGTAGGGTGTTCCCCCCCCAGTCTGAGACCACCTGCTGTAGGGTGTTCCCCTCCAGTCTGAGACCACCTGCTGGCTGTAGGGTGTTCCCCCCCAGTCTGAGACCACCTGCTGTAGGGTGTTCCCCCCCCCAGTCTGAGACCACCTGCTGTAGGGTGTCCCCAGTCTCTGGCCATGTCCTGCAATGTCCCAAGTCTCCGACCACCTCCTTTAGTGTGTCCACAGTCTCTGGCCACCTCCTTTAGTGTGTCCACAGTCTCTGGCCACCTCCTGTAGTGTGTCCACAGTCTCTGGCCACCTCCTGTAGTGTGTCCACAGTCTCTGGCCACCTCCTGTAGTGTGTCCACAGTCTCTGGCCACCTCCTGTAGTGTGTCCACAGTCTCTGGCCACCTCCTGTAGTGTGTCCACAGTCTCTGACCACCTCCTGTAGTGTGTCCACAGTCTCTGGCCACCTCCTGTAGTGTGTCCCCAGTCTCTGGCCACCTCCTGTAGTGTGTCCCCAGTCTCTGGCCACCTCCTGTAGTGTGTCCCCAGTCTCTGGCCACCTCCTGTAGTGTGTCCACAGTCTCTGGCCACCTCCTGTAGTGTGTCCCCAGTCTCTGGCCACCTCCTGTAGTGTGTCCCCAGTCTCTGGCCATGTCCTGCAATGTCCCAAGTCTCTGACCACCTCCTTTAGTGTGTCCACAGTCTCTGGCCACCTCCTGTAGTGTGTCCCCAGTCTCTGGCCACCTCCTGTAGTGTGTCCCCAGTCTCTGGCCATGTCCTGCAATGTCCCAAGTCTCTGACCACCTCCTTTAGTGTGTCCACAGTCTCTGGCCACCTCCTGTAGTGTGTCCACAGTCTCTGACCACCTCCTGTAGTGTGTCCACAGTCTCTGGCCACCTCCTGTAGTGTGTCCACAGTCTCTGGCCACCTCCTGTAGTGTGTCCACAGTCTCTGGCCACCTCCTGTAGTGCGTTCCCAGTCTCTGACCACCTCCTGTAGTGTGTCCACAGTCTCTGGCCACCTCCTGTAGTGTGTCCCCAGTCTCTGGCCACCTCCTGTAGTGCGTTCCCAGTCTCTGGCCACCTCTTGTAGTGCGTTCCCAGTCTCTGACCATGTCCTGCAAAGTCCCAAGTCTCTGACCACCTCCTTCAGGGTGTCTTCGGTCTCCAACCAGCTCTACTGCAGTCTCTGAACAACTCCTCTTATTAGGCCTGAAGTCTGACAGTCTTCTATCATATACAGAATCTTATGTGTGGCCCTTCAAGGGGCCATATTTGAGGCCCCCTACACCTTGTGGGTTGACAACCACGGAATCAGGTCTACAGAAATCAGATACCACGACAATCCCAGGTGGCTTTTAAGCTAACTGGCTAAATAAGACTACAGACAGTTCCTATTTCAGACACCCAACTGCAACTACCTAAATTTACGGCATCTTATCTTTTTCCACTGTCCTATCCCACCGTACTTCCTCCAATCACATCCTCTGAAAGAACCAACACCTACCCGAGACGTCATGAACAGCAGCTTGGTCTCCATGTCGGGGGTCAGGCGGCACGCCAAGAACTTGCGGGAGGTGCGAGACTGTAACAGCTGGAGCATTCCTATGAGGGGGAGAGAAGAAAGAGTTCTCTGCAAACAGCCGATAAAATATTTATATTGCTCTAACATATACCGCAGCGCTGTACAGAGATCACTGAGCCAGTCACATCAGTCTCTGCACCAGAGGAGCTTACACTCTAATGTCCCCTCCCCCACACATCAGTCTCTATACAGAGGAGCTTACACTCTAATGTCCCCTCCCCCCACAGTCACATCAGTCTCTGTACCAGAGGAGCTTACACTCTAATGTCCCCTTCCCCCCCAGTCACATCAGTCTCTGTACCAGAGGAGCTTACACTCTAATGTCCCCTTCCCCCCCAGTCACACACTATTATTATACATTTAGATAGCTCTGACATATACCGCAGTGTTGTACAGAGATCACTGAGCCAGTCACATCAGTCTCTGTACCAGAGGAGCTTACACTCTAATGTCCCCTCCCCCCACAGTCACACATTTTTATTATACATTTAGATAGCTCTGACATATACCGCAGTGCTGTACAGAGATCACTGAGCCAATCACATCAGTCTCTGTACAGAGGAGCTTACACTCTAATGCCCCTCCCCAGTGTCACACACTATAGTGATGTATTGGTTTTGGGGGGGGGGGTCATTATGCAAACTATAGAGGCCCATCCCCCTCCGCTCCACATCTTCGATTAAACCTCACAATAATCTCATTATGCTCCGGCTCGGCAATCAAGACCCGCTCAGCTCTTATCTCATATGTATACCTCCACCGCCCCCCCACCATCGGACCGCTGACTGGCAGTGCGTGAAGCGGAGAAGGGGGGGGGTGACACGCGGGAACTGGCGGATTGGTGAGAAGGGAGGCAGCGGATATAAATAGATGTTCTACAGCTCCAGGGAAGGAAATCGGCTAATTACAACCTGCCTGAACGGGGGGGGGGGGGGGGTCTGGGGGGCACCATTAGCACGCAGCCCCCCCCCCCCTCTGCCCAATCCATTCCTCATCTACAGCTGATGGAGCAGCGGGATCATTTCCACCACTCAGAGAGAGAAGAACATTCACTATGGAGAGATGGTGGGGGAGAGGACGTAACGCGTACGTCACCGGCCACAGCTAATGTTCTCCATGCTCGGACACCGGCGCTATCAGGAATACAATACAGGTGTGGGGGGTGAGGACAGAGCAGACACGGGTCAGGGGGCACAGTACACCGCTCTGAGGGTGAGCACAGAGCCAACACGGGTCAGGGGGCACAGTACACCGCTCTGAGGGTGAGCACAGAGCCAACACGGGTCAGAGGGCACAGTACACCACTCTGAGGGTGGGCACAGAGCCAACACGGGTCAGGGGGCACAGTATTCCGCCCCGTGGGTGGGCACAGAGCCAACACGGGTCAGGGGGCACAGTACACCACCCCGAGGATGAGCACAGAGCCAACACGGGTCAGGGGGCACAGTACACCGCCCCGTGGGTGGGCACAGAGCCAACACGGGTCAGGGGGCACAGTACACCGCCCCGTGGGTGGGCACAGAGCCAACACGGGTCAGGGGGCACAGTACACCACCCCGAGGGTGAGCACAGAGCCAACACGGGTCAGGGGGCACAGTACACCGCCCTGAGGCTGAGCACAGAGCCGACACGGGTCAGGGGGTACAGTATACTGCCCTGAGGGAGAGCATAGAGCCGACACGGGTCAGGGGGTACAGTATACTGCCCTGAGGGTGAGCATAGAGCCGACACGGGTCAGAGGGCACAGTACACCGCCCTGAGGGTGAGCATAGAGCCAACACAGGTCAGGGGGCACAGTACACCACCCCGAGGATGAGCACAGAGCCAACACGGGTCAGGGGGCACAGTACACCGCCCTGAGGGTGAGCACAGAGGCAACACGGGTCAGGGGGCACAGTACACCGCCCTGATGAGCACAGAGCCAACACGGGTCAGGGGGCACAGTACACCTCCCTGAGGGTGAGCACAGAGCCAACACGGGTCAGAGGGCACAGTACAACGCCCGAGGATGAGCACAGAGCCAACACGGGACAGAGGGAACAATACACCACCCGAGGATGAGCACAGAGCCAACACGGGTCAGAGGGCACAATACACCACCCCGAGGATGAGCACAGAGCCAACACGGGTCAGAGGGCACAATACACCACCCCGAGGATGAGCACAGAGCCAACACGGGTCAGGGGGCACAGTACACCGCCCCGAGGATGAGCACAACGCCCGAGGATGAGCACAGAGCCAACACGGGACAGAGGGAACAATACACCACCCGAGGATGAACACAGAGCCAACACGGGTCAGAGGGCACAATACACCACCCCGAGGATGAGCACAGAGCCAACACGGGTCAGGGGGCACAGTACACCGCCCCGAGGATGAGCACAGAGCCAACACAGGTCAGGGAGCACAGTACACCCCCCGAGGATGAGCACAGAGCCAACACGGGTCAGGGGGCACAGTACACCGCCCCGAGGATGAGCACAGAGCCAACACAGGTCAGGGGGCACAGTACACCCCCCGAGGATGAGCACAGAGCCAACACGGGTCAGGGGGCACAGTACACCCCCCGAGGATGAGCACAGAGCCAACACGGGTCAGGGGGCACAGTACACCGCCCTGAGGGTGAGCACAGAGCCAACACGGGTCAGGGGGCACAATACACCACCCCGAGGATGAGCACAGAGCCAACACGGGTCAGGGGGCACAGTACACCGCCCTGAGGGTGAGCACAGAGCCAACACGGGTCAGGGGGCACAATACACCACCCCGAGGATGAGCACAGAGCCAACACGGGTCAGGGGGCACAGTACACCCCCCGAGGATGAGCACAGAGCCAACACGGGTCAGGGGGCACAGTACACCGCCCTGAGGGTGAGCACAGAGCCAACACGGGTCAGGGGGCACAGTACACCACCCTGAGGGTGAGCACAGAGCCAACACGGGTCAGGGGGCACAGTACACCCCCCGAGGATGAGCACAGAGCCAACACGGGTCAGGGGGCACAGTACACCGCCCTGAGGGTGTAACTGACGCAGAGAACAGAGACCGCCTCACTAAGCTGAGGGAGAGTTTCTCCCGCCCACCTTCTCTTTAGAACCACTTCCCGACCTCACTACATCCGAATGACGGCTACAGCGCGGTCCTCCAGTTCTGGGAGGGCGTCTGTTCACGTCCTCCAAGAACCGGGCCCCCCCGAGCATACGCTGCAGTGCCCAACCAGCGCACTCTGTGATCACTGTGTCCTTCAAACACAGCTGATTACAGATCAGGGAAAACAGCCAATCACAGTGGCTCTTTACCAAGTGATCAGCTGTGTCCAATGTAAACATACTGACCGGTTATCGCCATTCCTTCCCTCACGCTGTGACAAGAGGACATTTACACTGATAATCAGTGCCGCCCATCAGTGCCAATCAGTGCCGCCCATCAGTGCCAATCAGTGCCGCCCATCAGTGCCAATCAGTGCCGCCCATCAGTGCCAATCAGTGCCGCCCATCAGTGCCAATCAGTGCCGCCCATCAGTGCCAATCAGTGCCGCCCATCAGTGCCAATCAGTGCCGCCCATCAGTGCCAATCAGTGCCGCCCATCAGTGCCAATCAGTGCCGCCCATCAGTGCCAATCAGTGCCGCCCATCAGTGCCAATCAGTGCCGCCCATCAGTGCCAATCAGTGCCGCCCATCAGTGCCAATCAGTGCCGCCCATCAGTGCCAATCAGTGCCGCCCATCAGTGCCAATCAGTGCCGCCCATCAGTGCCAATCAGTGCCGCCCATCAGTGCCAATCAGTGCCGCCCATCAGTGCCAATCAGTGCCGCCCAACAGTGCCAATCAGCGAAGTTAAAAAATTACACATTTACAAAATTTTATAACAAAAATGAAGAAAAATGGGGGGTTTTTCCCCCCAAATTTTTGGTCTTTTTTTCGTTTGTTTCGCAAGAGATAAAAACCCCCAGAGATTATTAAATTCCACCAAAAGATCGATCTATTTGTGTAACAAAATCATCAAAATGTCCTATGTGTACAGTGTTGTATGACCGCGTAATTGTCATTCAAAGTGTGACAGCGCTGAAAGCTGAGAATTGGCCTGGGCAGGAAGGGGGTGAAAGTGCCGGAAGGGCAAGTGGATAAATTTCACCCACCCTGCACCTTCTCTATAGAAGTTCCGCCCACCCTCTCTTGAGAAGTTCCGCCCACCCTCTCTTGAGAAGTTCCGCCCACCCTCTCTTGAGAAGTTCCGCCCACCCTCTCTTGAGAAGTTCCGCCCACCCACCCTTTCGAAGTTCCGCCCACCCTCCCTTTCGAAGTACAGCCCACCGCCCACCCTCTTTCGATGTACCGCCCACCCTCTCTTTCGAACTACCGCCCACCCTCTCTTTCGAAGTATCGCCCACCCTCTCTTTCGAAGTACCGCCCACCCTCTCTTTCGAAGTACCGCCCACCCTCTCTTTCGAAGTACCGCCCACCCTCTCTTTCGAAGTACCGCCCACCCTCTCTTTCGAAGTACCGCCCACCCTCTCTTTCGAAGTATCGCCTACCATCTCTTTCAAAGTACCGCCCACCCTCTCTTTCAAAGTACCGCCCACCGTGCACACTCTCGAAGTACCGCCCACCGAGCACCCTCTCTTTAATAGTACCGCCCACAGTGCACCCTCTCTTGAGAAGTACCGCCCACCCTCTCTTGAGAAGTACCGCCCACCGTGCACCTTTTCTTTTTAAGTACCATCCACCCTGCACTATCTCATTATAAGTACCACCTACAATGAAGCTTCTCTTTATTACTACTGCCCCCCTGCACCTTCTCTTTATTAATACTGCCCCCCTGCACCCTCTCTTTTTTAATACTGCCCCCCTGCACCCTCTCTTTATTAATACTGCCCCCCAGCACCTTCTCTTTATTAATACTGCCCCCCTGCACCTTCTCTTTATTAATACTGCCCCCCTGCACCTTCTCTTTATTAATACTGCCCCCCTGCACCTTCTCTTTATTAATACTGCCCCCCTGCACCTTCTCTTTATACTCCTAACACCTTCCATGCAGCTTGCCTGTACATTTACCGCCCATCCAGCAGCTTCCCTTTATTAGTCCCGTACACTTGTCTTTATAAAAATGAAGGACTGGGTGTGGAGGCGGGGGACATACCTGTGAACTGGGGGCTCAGGGCCTGCGGATTGTGCAGCATATCCTTCCACAGCAGGTCAAACTCCGGGATCCGCGCCACATTCTGCAGGAGGCGGACCAGGTCCCGACCAATCATGTAGCAGTCCATATACTGCAGGGAACAGAGGGGAGAGGAATTAGAGGGTTTCTAAAGCATTGAGCCGCCTGTACAGGAAGAAACGGATCTTCATTCCGTGCTACTCAGTGATGTAATATGGGAGGAGATTTTCTCTCACTGCCTGTCCTGATAAAAGCAGACACCAGTCCGGTTCTCTGGTTTCCGCACCTCCTGCTTTTATGTAAAGAGTTTGACTTTAGGTAAAATGGAGGAGGGAGCACCTACCCGCTCTCGTAGCAGCATGATACAGAAGTCCACCTCCTTCTGTCGCAGAACCAGCAGCTGAGGGGTCCCGTGGTGGTCGACAATCAGACGCAGGTAGGTGTACACCGACATGGCGATCAGGATGCTGCTCTTCATGACCCACTCTCTGCAGACAATACCAGAAAATAGTAAATCCCCAACAGAGCTTCCCAACCATCGCTCCACATTTCACATTCTCTGGCTTCTCCATTCCTCAATGAACTATTACAACTCCAGGTAAAGGGTTAATTCGCTTTTTCACACAACATGAAACTCGCAGCACCCTCCCCCGCACCCCAGCACCCGCTGCACTTACCCCCTTGAATGACAACCTTTCACTGCCCCACACTAGCTGGTGTAGCGACTCTGGGGATTTGAAAGCCACGCTCTTCTGTACCCCTTCTTTCTTCCAGGGTGACACAGAGCGATTCTCATTGGTCAGCGTTGGTCGCGTGCCAGCACTGACCAGTGCCCACTCACCACCATGACGTAAAACAGCCCTTGTCCGCAGTGTAAAGCAAATAAAATTAAGTGCGCTTACAGTCAAATAAATTACAATCCAGATTAATATGTTGCTAACATAAGTGAATAAATAAATATATATATATATTAATAAATCAGATACCCAAAATGAAAAAGTGCTGAAAAAACAATCAAGTGAATGAATTAAGTGCTCATACGTAATAGAACATATAGATATAGAGTGAATAAATGTGAAAAGCAGATACAAAATCAAATCTGTTTCGTCATAAATGACGTCTTCAAAGGGTCCCCTTTGAAGACGTCATTTATGACGAAACATGTAGGGCGTGGCTACGCACTGTACGCCATCATGCCGTTCACCCCATGTCTGCACGGATGTTCGCTTTTTTTATATGCCGGCTGTTTTTAACTAGTTCTTTCTGCCCAGTCTACAAATATTTTTAAACAGTACTACACCATTGGAGCCCCTTTTTTGCTTCCTTTTTTACCTACGACCTTTGGGTCTAGTGGGTGCCCCCCTCCAGGTAGACGGGTTGGATTCGTCCCCTGTTGGAACGCTTCATCCATCAGCCGAGTCAGACGTTACCATCCAGCTGTCCCCGCATGCATACAAGACCTCGCTATCAGGGAGGTCCACCATTCCTGGTAAGGGTCCACCTATAGCGTCCCCTGGACTCACTGTCTGTTTGGATTTCCCTTCACATCATCTTTCTTCTCTCCACCTATACTGGCTGTCTCCAATGTGTGGATCTGTGACTTTTCCTTCATGGGACTGATACACCTCTACTGAGCTGTTCTTGAATGGACTTTATTCACCATCATTATCTATGAGATTTGATTTTGTATCTACTTTTCACATTTATTCACTCTATATTTTTATATTTATTTATTTGTTCTATTACGTATGAGCACTTTATTCATTCACCTGGTTTTTTCAGCACTTTTTCATTTTGGGTATCTGATTTATTAATATATATGTATTTATTTATTCACTTATGTTAGCAACATATTAATTTGGGTTGTAATTATTTGACTGTAAGCGCACTTATTTTTATTTGCTTTGGCTCACTACACTGATATTGGTGTTTTTTTGTTGAAGCTGCAGTCTAGTATCTTTAATTGCTCTTCAGCGCAGGTTTTTTTTTTTCTTTTTTTACATTCTTGTGTGCGGTGTACTGAGCTTTTCAGATGCCCACACCACCGCACCGGCTGCGTGGGAAGCAGAAGGTAATCAAGGCTGGGAGGCAAGTGCAGAGGGGACCAGGGTGCTGGGGAGGATGGATATATATATATATTTTTTTTAAATATTATAACTGTATGAGTCAATGACAGTATTAAATAAAGGCACATTGCTGTCTACAGGTTGTGTTAATGACAGTAATAAACTGAGGAACACTGCCTTCTATCTAAAGGCTGTGGTAACCACTTCAAGCTGAATTTTATTAATTACCGTATTTATCGGTGTATAACACGCACCTTAATTTTAAGAGGGAGGTTTCAGGAAAAAACAAAAATTTTGGGATGGGTAGAAGCTGTCAGCCAGAAAGGGGGTGGTTTTTAAAGGTATCCCTAGCATACTGCATAGTGTTGGGTGTTGAGAAACAGTTTTAGAGATCATAGGCAGGAAGAGGTTACAGGGTGCCTTTTATTGACTAGCCATGAGATGAGATGAACCTATATGTACATATTTGGGCCCCTAATGTGAAGAGCACAAAGCTCTTAGCGCACGGGACAGAAATCTGCCCGATATAACCCGGCTGGAAGGCAGCGAATGTTGTGAAAACTATTTCGGGGACGTCTGAGGCTGCTTAATAAAACATAATTATAAGAATTATGAACATTCCTTTCCTAATAAAAATAACATCATTGTACCCGCCAGTTCTATTCTAAAAAGAAAAAAAGAGTCAGCGAGGCATGCAGGGTGGGAGCGCCCCTCTCAGGTGATGATAAAGCAAAACTCCACTAAAAGATAATTTTTTGCAAATCTACCATTCACTAGAGAGCGGTGACATCACTGAGAATGCATCCTATCCAATCATTAGAGAGATGACATCACTGAGAATGCAGCCTATCCATTCACTAGAAACCAGTGACATCAGCTGTAAGGAGACTTACCTCTGCTCCATTAGGATATCCAGCACACTTTCAGACAGCCAAATATTCTTGGCAGTAATGTCGCCCCCTGTATATTGAAGAAGAAGGAAGAAGAGGGAGGTAGAGAGGAGGAAGGAGGGGTGAGAGGGAGGTAGCGAGGAGGAAGGAGGGATGAGATGGAGGTAGCGAGGAGGAAGGAGGGGTGAGAGGGAGGTAGACAAGAGGAAGGAGGGGTGAGAGGGAGGTAGAGAGGAGGAAGGAAAGGTGAGATGGAGGTAGCGAGGAGGAAGGAGGGGTGAGAGGGAGGTAGAGAGGAGGAAGGAAAGGTGAGATGGAGGTAGCGAGGAGGAAGGAGGGGTGAGAGGGAGGTAGAGAGGAAGGAAGGAGGGGTGAGAGGGAGGTAGAGAGGAGGAAGGGGGGATGAGAGGGGGGTAGAGAGGAAGGAAGGAGGGGTGAGAGGGAGGTAGAGGAGGAAGGAGGGATGAGAGGGAGGTAGAGGAGGAAGGAGGGGTGAGAGGGAGGTAGCGAGGAGGAAGGAGGGATGAGAGGGAGGTAGAGAGGAGGAAGGAGGGGTGAGAGGGAGGTAGAGGAGGAAGGAGGGGTGAGAGGGAGGTAGCGAGGAGGAAGGAGGGATGAGAGGGAGGTAGAGAGGAGGAAGGAGGGGTGAGAGGGAGGTAGAGAGGAGGAAGGAGGGGTGAGATGGAGGTAGCGAGGAGGAAGGAGGGGTGAGAGGGAGGTAGAGAGGAGGAAGGAAAGGTGAGATGGAGGTAGAGAGGAAGGAAGGAGGGGTGAGAGGGAGGTAGCGAGGAGGAAGGAGGGATGAGAGGGAGGTAGAGAGGAGGAAGGAGGGGTGAGAGGGAGGTAGAGAGGAGGAAGGAGGGGTGAGATGGAGGTAGCGAGGAGGAAGGAGGGGTGAGAGGGAGGTAGAGAGGAGGAAGGAAAGGTGAGATGGAGGTAGCGAGGAGGGAAGGAGGGGTGAGAGGGAGGTAGAGAGGAGGAAGGAGGGATGAGAGGGGGGTAGAGAGGAAGGAAGGAGGGGTGAGAGGGAGGTAGAGAGAAGGAAGGAGGGATGAGAGGGAGGTAGAGAGGAGGAAGGAGGGATGAGAGGGAGGTAGAGAGGAGGAAGGAGGGATGAGAGGGAGGTAGAGAGGAGGAAGGAGGGATGAGAGGGAGGTAGAGAGAAGGAAGGAGGGGTGAGAGGGAGGTAGAGAGGAGGAAGGAGGGATGAGAGGGAGGTAGAGGAGGAAGGAGGGATGAGAGGGAGGTAGAGAGGAGGAAGGAGGGGTGAGAGGGAGGTAGAGAGGAGGAAGGAGGGATGAGAGGGAGGTAGAGGAGGAAGGAGGGATGAGAGGGAGGTAGAGGAGGAAGGAGGGATGAGAGGGAGGTAGAGAGGAGGAAGGAGGGGTGAGAGGGAGGTAGAGAGGAGGAAGGAGGGGTGAGATGGAGGTAGCGAGGAGGAAGGAGGGGTGAGATGGAGGTAGAGAGGAGGAAGGAGGGGTGAGAGGGAGGTAGAGAGGAGGAAGGAGGGGTGAGATGGAGGTAGCGAGGAGGAAGGAGGGGTGAGAGGAGGAAGGAGGGATGAGAGGAAGGTAGTGAGGAGGAAGGAGGGGTGAGAGGGAGGTAGCGAGGAGGAAGGAGGGGTGAGAGGGAGGTAGCGAGGAGGAAGGAGGGGTGAGAGGGAGGTAGAGAGGAGGAAGGAGGGGTGAGAGGGAGGTAGCGAGGAGGAAGGAGGGGTGAGAGGGAGGTAGAGAGGAGGAAGGAGGGGTGAGATGGAGGTAGAGAGGAGAAAGGAGGGGTGAGAGGGAGGTAGAGAGGAGGAAGGAGGGATGAGAGGAAGGTAGCGAGGAGGAAGGAGGGATGAGAGGAGGAAGGAGGGGTGAGAGGGAGGTAGCGAGGAGGAAGGAGGGGTGAGAGGGAGGTAGCGAGGAGGAAGGAGGGATGAGAGGAAGGTAGCGAGGAGGAAGGAGGGGTGAGAGGGAGGTAGCGAGGAGGAAGGAGGGGTGAGAGGGAGGTAGAGAGGAGGAAGGAGGGGTGAGAGGGAGGTAGAGAGGAGGAAGGAGGGGTGAGAGGGAGGTAGAGAGGAGGAAGGAGGGGTGAGAGGGAGGTAGAGAGGAGGAAGGAGGGGTAAGAGGAGGAAGGAGGGGTGAGAGGGAGGTAGAGAGGAGGAAGGAGGGGTGAGAGGGAGGTAGAGAGGAGGAAGGAGGGGTGAGAGGGAGGTAGAGAGGAGGAAGGAGGGGTGAGCGGGAGGTAGAGAGGAGGAAGGAGGGGTGAGAGGGAGGTAGAGAGGAGGAAGGAGGGGTGAGAGGGAGGTAGAGAGGAGGAAGGAGGGGTGAGCGGGAGGTAGAGAGGAGGAAGGAGGGGTGAGAGGGAGAAGACACAGAGAATGTCATTTTCCTGAGATTAAAGCAGTTCAGTAATTACATCGCACATTACCGCGTGTCCCAGC
This sequence comes from Lithobates clamitans, assembly GCA_037952925.1. Lineage (NCBI taxonomy): Eukaryota > Metazoa > Chordata > Amphibia > Anura > Ranidae > Lithobates > Lithobates clamitans. Next base: position 194,370 of record JBBGZY010002350.1, on the reverse strand, counting down.
AGCTCCCCGGTGACAGATCTGTGATAATATTCTCTCAGCACATTAGACACGGAGCGTTATCCGAACCGCCTCGCCGGCACAGTCTGTGCTCGAGTGATCGCACGGCGAATTATAAATCGCTGTCACCGGGGAACGTACCATGCAATGCATAATCCCCACACCCGTCTAAGCTAAACGGCGCCCGTACTGGAGAGCGCGTGACAGCGAACGTTCCATGTGACATCCTATGAACAGCTCTCACCGACCTCCGTTCACAGTCAGACCGTCATACATGGACTCCGCAATCATTTGCACAATTGGTACTTGATTAATGAAAACCTGATGCACACACACGGCTGATAGAATGGATTAACGTCTGACACCTGTTGGGGGTCACGCTGTATTAGCCGCCTGGGGGGGTGGAGTTGATGGAAGGCAAAAACATCCTCAAGCCTTAAAGTGTACGTCCACCTTGGGATAACACTTCCTATATATTTGTTACCTCTTCCCATTCACACAGCAGAACTTTGCTGCTTACTTTTCCAGCCCAGGTTCAGACTTTTGCCTGTTAGGAAGGAGCAGAAACACGCAGAGAAACGCGTTGCTATTTAGTAGACGCTTGACATTGCCATGAATTGTTAAAGACACCCCCACGCATCTGCAAGCACTCAGTGTTTTTGTGCACACCAAACAGCAGAACCATGCGGCCCGGTGCTGAGTCTTTGGAAAAGAGTGTGGGACTTCTTTTCCGCAGCCCATTGAAATGAACGGTCTGCCCTACACGCGACGTGACAAAACGCGCCCACACTCGGGCAAATCTGTGGAAACAAAGCCTAATTCTTACTTAGCTTTCCCTTCTGTGTAATGTTAAGAGGAGGGGGTTGGAAAGATCATGTTTACCAAAACGAACACTCTCTGCATTGTGCTGGCAGGGCTTCATTAATCAGTTGTCAAGCTGTTTTGCCCCCCATGATGAAGCCCCGTGGTTGTGGCAAAACACATTGGTGGTGTGGTCTGGACATTGTTATAGGCTGAGGCCGCTTCCACTTCTTACACAAAGCTTTTGTGTGATGTGCGGCTCAAATGCATGGTCATGGGACGTGCTGGGTCCTGACTGTGGGGGTTTTGGACCTTCTTGGGCCAAAAGGGGCAGCGACCAGCCAGCGGCCAAAGGGGCAGAGAGCGGCCAAGGGTAAAGGGGCAGAGAGCGGCCAAGGGTAAAGGGACAGAGAGCGGCCAAGGGTAAAGGGACAGAGAGCGGCCAAGGGTAAAGGGACAGAGAGCGGCCAAGGGTAAAGGGACAGAGAGCGGCCAAGGGTAAAGGGACAGAGAGCGGCCAAAGGTAAAGGGACAGAGAGCGGCCAAGGGTAAAGGGACAGAGAGCGGCCAAGGGTAAAGGGACAAGAGCGGCCAAGGGTAAAGGGACAAGAGCGGCCAAGGGTAAAGGGACAAGAGCGGCCAAGGGTAAAGGGACAAGAGCGGCCAAGGGTAAAGGGACAAGAGCGGCCAAGGGTAAAGGGACAAGAGCGGCCAAGGGTAAAGGGACAAGAGCGGCCAAGGGTAAAGGGACAAGAGCGGCCAAGGGTAAAGGGACAAGAGCGGCCAAGGGTAAAGGGACAAGAGCGGCCAAGGGTAAAGGGACAAGAGCGGCCAAGGGTAAAGGGACAAGAGCGGCCAAGGGTAAAGGGACAAGAGCGGCCAAGGGTAAAGGGACAAGAGCGGCCAAGGGTAAAGGGACAAGAGCGGCCAAGGGTAAAGGGACAAGAGCGGCCAAGGGTAAAGGGACAAGAGCGGCCAAGGGTAAAGGGACAAGAGCGGCCAAGGGTAAAGGGACAAGAGCGGCCAAGGTTAAAGGGACAAGAGCGGCCAAGGGTAAAGGGACAAGAGCGGCCAAGGGTAAAGGGACAAGAGCGGCCAAGGGTAAAGGGACAAGAGCGGCCAAGGGTAAAGGGACAAGAGCGGCCAAGGGTAAAGGGACAAGAACGGCCAAAGGTAAAGGGACAAGAGCGGCCAAAGGTAAAGGGACAAGAGCGGCCAAGGGTAAAGGGACAAGAGCGGCCAAGGGTAAAGGGACAAGAGCGGCCAAGGGTAAAGGGACAAGAGCGGCCAAGGGTAAAGGGACAAGAGCGGCCAAGGGTAAAGGGACAAGAGCGGCCAAGGGTAAAGGGACAAGAGCGGCCAAGGGTAAAGGGACAAGAGCGGCCAAGGGTAAATGGACAAGAGCGGCCAAGGGTAAGGGACAAGAGCGCCCAAAGGGCAGCGACAAAAGCGGACAAAGGGGCAGCTACCAGAAGGGCCAAAGAGGCAGAGACAAGAGCGGGCCAAGAGGCAGAGACAAGAGCGGGCCAAGAGGCAGAGACAAGAGCGGGCCAAGAGGCAGAGACAAGAGCGGGCCAAGAGGCAGAGACAAGAGCGGGCCAAGAGGCAGAGACAAGAGCGGGCCAAGAGGCAGAGACAAGAGCGGGCCAAGAGGCAGAGACAAGAGCGGGCCAAGAGGCAGAGACAAGAGCGGGCCAAGAGGCAGAGACAAGAGCGGGCCAAGAGGCAGAGACAAGAGCGGGCCAAGAGGCAGAGACAAGAGCGGGCCAAGAGGCAGAGACAAGAGCGGGCCAAGAGGCAGAGACAAGAGCGGGCCAAGAGGCAGAGACAAGAGCGGGCCAAGAGGCAGAGACAAGAGCGGGCCAAGAGGCAGAGACAAGAGCGGGCCAAGAGGCAGAGACAAGAGCGGGCCAAGAGGCAGAGACAAGAGCGGGCCAAGAGGCAGCAACAAGACCGGCCAAAGGGGCAGGAACAAGACCAGTCAAGGGGCAGGAACAGGACCAGTCAAGGGGCAGGAACAGGACCAGTCAAGGGGCAGGAACAGGACCAGTCAAGGGGCAGGAACAAGACCAGTCAAGGGGCAGGAACAAGACCAGTCAAGGGGCAGGAACAAGACCGGTCAAGGAGTAGGAACAAGACCGGTCAAGGGGCAGGAACAAGACCGGTCAAGGAGTAGGAACAAGACCGGTCAAGGAGCAGGAACAAGACCGGTCAAGGGGCAGGAAGAAGACCAGTCAAGGGGCAGGAAGAAGCCCAGTCAAGGGGCAGGAACAAGACCAGTCAAGGGGCAGGAACAAGACCAGTCAAGGGGCAGGAACAAGACCAGTCAAGGGGCAGGAACAAGACCAGTCAAGGGGCAGGAACAAGACCAGTCAAGGGACAGGAACAAGACCAGTCAAGGGACAGGAACAAGACCAGTCAAGGGGCAGGAACAAGACCAGTCAAGGGGCAGGAACAAGACCAGTCAAGGGGCAGGAACAAGACCGGTCAAGGGGCAGGAAGAAGACCAGTCAAGGGGCAGGAAGAAGACGACCACGTTGGAGGATTGCAGGTCTTGTCTTCCGGAAGAGGAGTTATGGAGGATCACAGAGTTTCTGAATATGTTGACGGGATGGCGGGGGATATAACATTTGCCTGGAGATACACAGAGAAGCCAAGCTAGTCTGTACATATCACAGCTTTCCTCCCAGATGTGAGAGCAGCAATGAGTTCATCAAGAGCCCCGCCAGTATCAATTAGCATCTCTTTCCTAAAAGTCACACATGGCGCTCTGTGAAATCATTGATATGAAAGATGACATCTCTGTCTTCTCTCGTCAGAAGTGTCTGGCAGGGATTACCAGGGGACCAGGAACATCTTGAGCAGCATACTGAGGATGTTTCCCGAAGACGCCGACTTCTCTGCACCAGCAAAGAAGACAAGCAGCCTCGGCGCACGTCCCTCCTGTAAGCGCCGCTCCTGAAAGGCGGAGGCTTCTGGGAGCATCACTGCTTTACATCTGCTTCTGTCTGATCACCAACAACCACCATCGTCCTTTATCATACTGAATCGTACACAAACTCCTCTCATACTCTGATAATAAAAAGGAGAATCCCGGCAGATGATGTTCTCCTGCCGTCTGTAGAAACGATAAAACAATGGCGGCTTTCCTCTAACTGCGCGACCCCATATGAGGGTCACAGGAAAAGCATTTGTGGGCTATGGAAGACTCACCTGCGATTTGTTTCATGAAGGTCATACAAACGCCGTCCGCTCCCAGCACGCTGCTCTTCACCAGCTCCCGCACCAACCAGATCAGCTGCAAAAGAGAGGACGCCGTACCCATTAGTGCCAAGAGAAAAGCGGCCGGGCCATCGGAATAAATACAGCCGAGGTCGGCAAAGTGTTTACCGTCTACCAATCATCAGCAAGTTTACGTTTATAGAAAATCCCCAACCTATCGAAAGAAGCAACAATGTGTGGAGGGACCATTGCAGACGCTTAGACCCCTTTCACACTGAAGGCGTTTTTCAGGCGTTTTCGCGCTAAGAATAGCGCCTGTAAAGGGCCTCTCAAGGCTGCAAACTCAGGCTTTCACACTGGGGGCTGTGCGCTTGCAGGATGGAAAAAAAAAAAAGTCCTGCAAGCAGCGTCTTTGGGGCGGTGCGGGAGCGATGTGTATACGCCGCTCCTAAACCGCCCCCCTCCCATTGAAATCAATGGAAAGTGCTTCAGCAGCAGCGCTTTTCGGGCGCTTTTTTGGGGGTTAAAAGCGAATCGGATGCAGTTCAACACGCATCCAATTCACATATACAGAAATTTGTTTATAAAAGACATAGAAAACCAAAAGGCACCTGGACAAGGGCCTCTTCTTCACAACCCTGGCCGTTGGTTGTGGGGGTCTGCAGGCAGGTGGCTTATCGGAATCTGGAAGCCCACTTTAACAAGAGGGCCCCCCCCATGTGAATGAGGATGGGGTACATTTAAGGGGGCTTCCGGATTCCAATAAGCTCCCCACCCTCAGACCACCGGCCAGGGTTGTGGAGAAGAGGCCCTTGACAAGGTGCTTTGGGGGGGGGGGGGTGTTGAGCCCCCCCCCCCCCTGCCCCTAAATGAAGATATGTTAAAAATTTCTAGATTTTAAATGTACGCTCCTGAGGAAGAACTGTAACGAAATGCGTTGGGTATGCACAAGATTGCATAATGTACAAGATGTGTTGATATCTTTCACGTTTTGTGGAAAATGGAGTGTGTTCTCTTGCGTGAGGAACAACTATAACAACTTTGTTATATCTACATTTATCAACGATGAACAGATTATCTAAGGATTACCTATGATTAGGTAATCTGTTAAATGTAGACATTTTAAAAATAATTTCTATATTTCAAATATACACTCCTGAGAAAGAAATGTAACGAAATGCGTTGGGTATGCACAAGATTGGATAATGTACAAGACACGCCTGAGGAAGAAATGTAACGAAACGCGTTGAATACGAACAAGATTGGATAATGTACAAGACACTCCTGAGGAAGAAATGTAACGAAATGCGTTGGGTACGAACAAGATTGGATAATGTACAAGATGTGTTGATATCTATGTTCTGTGGAGAATGGAGTGTGTTCTCTTGCGTGAGGATCAGCTATTATGTCAGCCTTGGTTTTAGGTCTTTATAAAAATAATTTTTGTATAATAAAATTTGGGTGGTTTTTTTACAATTATTAGGTGTGCGCTGGAGCTATTCAGCGTATGCAATGGTGCCTAAAAAAAAAAAAAAATCCCTCCATGCTTTGCTTCTTCTTTGATAGTTGCATTAATTGGGATGATGGCATTTCCTCCACATTTTACATCGTCCAAGCTAATCTGACCCAGACACCGCCCCCCCTTCTCAGGTGCCTCCTAACCTTTGTCCCCTCCCCCGGATTACCTCTTTCTGGCTTCAATCTTCTGTGGTGCTACCTGTGTGCATGGAGTGACCCCCCCACCGTCCGTAGACAGAGTATCCTCCCCCAAAATCCCAAGTGTAGGAATACAGCTCAATTCAAGCCTATGGGGACTTACTGCACTGGCAGGACCAGGGGAAGGTTCAGGTTGGGAGAGGTGTCACACTAGGGTTGGATGGATCTGCAAGGCAGAGATAAGTGGGCACCTGGTCAGGGGGTGTATGGTAGACTCAGGTGTCCGACACCCCAAAAATCATTCACACATGAGGAAGCAAAAGCATCAGAACCCCCAGAAGAGGGGGGCAGCACCTGGGGCATTTCAAGTGCTTCTACCGGGGCGTCCTATTGTCTGAGAGGTGTGTCCATAAGGTCACATGACAATTGCTGCCATGTTGTCGGACAGCCATTCATACATTTGTCTAGTGACCACAAAAGTCTGAAACCTCTATGTCCAAAATGTACCTACCTGCGTCCGGCAGGTGTCCTGAAGCTTCAGATACTTCTCCATTAAGATCTGGTTGATTTTGTTGAGCACGATGTTCATCCCGTCTCTGCTGACCAGCGCCAGATCGCGGTAACACTACAGGAGAGAGAAGGAGGAAGGGTCACTCATTCTGCTGGAAATCACGAGAAAGTGGGAGGAGATCTTATAGAAAACAGTGGAGGGGAGCCAATCAAGGGTTCTTAGAAGTTTCTAGTGGCAACTGCTTCAGCTGCTGTAGTCCTAACCCTACAGGGGACGCTGCAATGATGGTCCTGATGTGGAAAATGGGTGTTACTAGCGACAAAGTTTCCCGTGTCCACCAGCTCTGATTGACACCCATATTACATGGGATAGACTAGAATGTAGACTACTTGCTTGGGCCCCATTACATTTGGCCCTGTCAGGGGTGCTTGTGACACCAAAATGAGGAAGAACGTAACGCCCATTGCAGTTAGAGGTGGGAGGCGTTGTGGTCCCAGCACAGGTGTGTCCTACAAGGAGGCCGTCAAATTGAATGAGGTTGCTCCCCATCACAGGTCACATGATTGATCTTTTACAAGTATTTGAAAGTTATTTAATGAAGGGGGGAGAGGGTTGGGCGAGCTGGCTTATTCCAGCTTAAGCTTTAATAGTCTTAAAAATGCCCCCCCCCCCCCACCACCACCGACTTAACTGCCCAAGAAAAGATGTATGTACTATTCTCAGGCCGCTCTGTTCTGGTCATGTGATCCCATGTCAACGGCAGCTGCAGGGGAGAGGAAAGAGCGCTCCGACAATGGCTGGGAATTTCCCGGAACCGTGACGCCACTCATAGGCTCCCAAGACCAAGATGTTGTCGGCGCTCCCTTTTCTCCCCTACAGCCACAGCTTGCCGACATGGGAAAGTCGAATCATCTGCTGGGAGTGAAGATGGCCGAAAAGTTACAGGGGCTTTTACACTAGGCGACGGGGGGAGGGTCCAGAGGTAGAGATTATCAGCGTGGAACATATTCCAGAGGGTAGTATTGGGGGCATTAGTGGTAGATTGACTAAAACACCTAAACCCAAAGGTAAGTATAGTAACAAGTCCTAGTTGCAACCTCGGAACACCCAATAACAGGATAGTATGTGACCGGTCTAAACTATGTGGCATGTTCACCAATGCCAGAAGCATGGCGGACAAGATGGGTGAACTAGAGATACTGTTGTACGAGGAGGATTTGGATTTTGTGGGAATTTCAGGGACCTGGTTCAACAGCTCTCATGATTGGCTGGCAACCATTCAAGGGTATACCCTATACAGCAAGGATAGAGAGGGTAAAAAAGGGGGAGGGGTATTCCTATATATAAAGAATAATGTACAAGTGAATGTGAGAGATGACATCGCTGAGGGAGCTAGGGAGGAGGTGGAATCCTTATGGGTGGAGCTCCAAAGGGATGAAGCTAAGGGGAAAATAATACTGGGAGTATGCTATAGGCCCCCTAACCTGAGGGAGGAGGGGGAGACGGATCTCCTATCATAATTTGGATTAGTAGCAAGGATGGGAAGTGTTATCATAATGGGGGATTTTAAATATCCAGACATAGCCAGGAGCCAGGGGAGCCCCAGCCAGGAGCCAGGGGAGCCCCAGCCAGGAGCCAGAGGAGCCCCAGCCAGGAGCCAGAGGAGCCCCAGCCAGGAGCCAGAGGAGCCCCAGCCAGGAGTCAGAGAAGCCCAGCCAGGAGCCAGGGGAGCCCCAGCAAGGAGCCAGGGGAGCCCCAGCCAGGAGCCAGGGGAGCCCCAGCAAGGAGCCAGGGGAGCCCCAGCAAGGAGCCAGGGGAGCCCCAGCAAGGAGTCAAGAGACAGGAGGTTTGACCCAGCGGTCAGATGTGCCCCAGCCAGGAGTGAAGCGACCAGTTGTCTCACCCAGAGGTCAGAGGAGCCCCAGCCAGAAGTCACAAGACAGGTCTCACCCAGGAGGTCAGAGATGCCCCAGTGAGCAACCAAGAGACAGGTGGTCTCATCCCAGGAGAGTGCCCTATGGGGGTGGCAGGGGAACCCCTATCCTGATTGATGTTATAGGACATTGATGGGGATTTTTTTTGGGGGGGGGGGCGGTTGGGGGACAGCTTCTAAATTCCTTGATTTAGGCCCATTTTTTGTCTGGGCATGTCAATGGTATCTATAGAGGTGCCTGTGTTACCCAAATCAGAAATAATGCACCGCCCATTGCAAGCAGAGGTGTGGGGGAGTTGTGGGACTTGTGGCCCCCTGTGCGGGTGCATTCCCTGATGATGCCACCATTGCTCCTCAACCACACAGTAAAGAAAGAGGAGGAGGAAGCGATCAAAGTGGTCACGAATGATGTTTTAAAATAAAAAAAAAAGTATTTTAATGTAAAGTATTTGAACATTAATATTTATAAAAAAGGGAGGGGCTTGGTTTATGGTTTGATCACTGGAGTTCCACTTTAAATTGACAGGTGAACTTTAAAAGACGAGTGTGCACACGGAGGAGGATGACGCACAAAGAGACACCTGCGGCACCCAGCCACATGATGCACAATAGACACCAAAACTAACGAGAGGAGGAGGAGGAGAAATCGCGCTGCGGGGGTAAGCGGCGGTGAGAAAAGCGAGCGCGGAGATTTATCCCAGAACAACTTTCATGTGTCAGGAATCTTCCACAAAGATGATGAGAGGAGAGATCGGTGACAGGATACAAATGGCTTGTCAGCCAATCTGATGATGAACACAGAAACAAAAAGACAAAAGCTTCTTCAGAAACGGCACCGCGCGGCGGGGGAGTGCGGAAACCATCCGGAACTTTCCAGGAAGGCGGTCTGACTGGAGCATCAAACCAGCTGCCAAGAGCACGATTTACCATCGGTCACCAGACCACAAATTTTGCATCCCAGGCATGTTTTTTTCTTTTGCATAGTTACGTCCTGCTTGGACCACTGTCAGTAGACATATCCCATACCGGACCAGTTCCTGTGGAGAATCACAACGGTTGCTGCTACTACACCGATTATCCTGGTCTTCTGGGCCCTACTGCACACACAACATAGAGGGGCGCTCACAGGGCACAGGCACCATTCAGCAAACATCTTGCATTGTTCTCAATGAATACGAAGTGTTCTCTAACTGGACGAGGTGGAGAATGTGACGTTACCGTCCCTGGCTCTCCACCTTGTCCAATCAGAAAATGCTTTGCAATCATTGATACGGATCAAAGCCATCCCCTGAATAGTGCCAGTGCCGAGCAAGCAAAGTCCTGTGTTCACTATGCAGCAGGGAAAAAGGACCTGGAATACGGGAGGATTACTGCAGCAGTGGTGGCTACTATGGCAAACTCCAGCTGTCGCAGGGATCGGCCAGGTATGGAACATGTATAGTAGTCTAAACTGCACCACACTAAACAAAACAACACATACCTGGGATTTATATTATCTCTTACCCTTGATAGTCTCCTAGGACCTCTTCCAACCCATGGCCAGCACTAAGTGGTTAGCACCTCCACATGGCAGCACTGGGGGCTGTCGGTTCGAATCCCAACCAAGGCACACCCTGCCTGGAGTTTGCACGTTCACTTGGCACAGGCATTCAGCGAATAACTTGTATCATTCTCAATGAATAAAAGGTGTTCTCTGAACGAGGTGGAGATTGTGATATCACCAACCATGTGCTTGCTTGGGTCTCCTCTGGGCACTCCAAAGACATGCTAGGAGGTTAATTGGCTCCTGTTTAAATTGGTCATACAATCTATATGAAGGTGAGTAAGGGACCTTAGATTGTAGGCTCCTTGATGGCAGGGACTGATGTGAATGTACAACATATGTAAAGTGCTGTGCAAATTGTTGACGCAATATTTGTTGGCATAAATACCTGAAGAGAGAGGGATGCAAAGATGAAGTGAAGGGAGAGTCAGATGGAAATAGCGAGGGTGATCCACACAAATGGCTATTATGGTGGCGAGGTCCTCCTTTAGGGCAAGGTGGCGAGGTCCTCCTTTAGGGCAAGGTGGCGAGGTCCTCCTTTAGGGCAAGGTGGCGAGGTCCTCCTTTAGGGCAAGGTGGCGAGGTCCTCCTTTAGGGCAAGGTGGCGAGGTCCTCCTTTAGGGCAAGGAGGCGAGGTCCTCCTTTAGGGCAAGGAGGCGAGGTCCTCCTTTAGGGCAAGGTGGTGGCGAGGTCCTCCTTTAGGGCAAGGTGGTGGCGAGGTCCTCCTTTAGGGCAAGGTGGTGGCGAGGTCCTCCTTTAGGGCAAGGTGGTGGCGAGGTCCTCCTTTAGGGCAAGGTGGTGGCGAGGTCCTCCTTTAGGGCAAGGTGGCGAGGTCCTCCTTTAGGGCAAGGTGGCGAGGTACTCCTTTAGGGCAAGGTGGCGAGGTCCTCCTTTAGGGCAAGGAGGCGAGGTCCTCCTTTAGGGCAAGGAGGCGAGGTCCTCCTTTAGGGCAAGGAGGCGAGGTCCTCCTTTAGGGCAAGGAGGCGAGGTCCTCCTTTAGGGCAAGGAGGCGAGGTCCTCCTTTAGGGCAAGGAGGCGAGGTCTTCCTTTAGGGCAAGGAGGCGAGGTCCTCCTTTAGGGCAAGGAGGCGAGGTCCTCCTTTAGGGCAAGGAGGCGAGGTCCTCCTTTAGGGCAAGGAGGCGAGGTCCTCCTTTAGGGCAAGGAGGCGAGGTCCTCCTTTAGGGCAAGGAGGCGAGGTCCTCCTTTAGGGCAAGGAAGCGAGGTCCTCCTTTAGGGCAAGGAAGCGAGAACGTATCTACCAGCATTGCCGGAACAAGTACCTTCAGCTGCCAAGGATGAAAGTGTTCCGCCATCTTCAAGAGAGGTGGGAATCCTCCAAACCTTTCCCTCGCCAAACTAAGAACTTGCACTCTTGTTACTCCAATAAGCAGCAGGCGGGTTCTTTACACTACACTGGTCACGTAAACCCGGACCCGGCCCACAGCTCACTGGGGTTAAATTAAAAAAAGAAAAAAATAGCTGATACACTTAAGGACATCTGTGCTCACCAGCATAGAATGCTAGTCCTTGACACTCGACCCCTGATGAAGCACTCAAGGCAACCATCTCTTCTGCCTAGCTCTCGGTCCAACTCTGGTTATGGGAGTAGTTGGCCTTTTGGCTAAGATCAAGTGTAGTATCCGTTCTTATCAGTGTCACTACGTCAATGATCTGGCCTTTTGGCAGGAATGGCTGGCTGTAAAGTACCTCTGCTGGTATGATGGGGGTCCCGAGGAGACCTTCTGAGGCAAGGAAACCGAATAAGTGTGAACCACATAAGGTGTAGGTTGGGAAAACTCCTTTAGCATAGAGGGAGCCAAGGAGTCTATCCAATGCCTCCTGGTTTAAATGGTGCTGCCTGGTCTGGTCATGGGCTAGGAAGGCAGAAAATCCGCAGTGTCTGTACCCCCCTGGGATTTGCACCCCAGAGGTGCTCTTCGTATCACTAGGAGTCTGGCAAACTGCACAAGGTCACATCACCCCTCGTTTCTTCTGCACCGTGCCTCTGGGGCTAGGCCTTTTTGGTCGAAATCAGGGCAATTTTTGTTACCAGGCCACAACGCCTACCCAATGCACCGTAAGTTTTGTCACTGTTGTCTGTTACTTTCACTTGGATGGAGGGTGCGGCTCCTTGGGCCAACCTGTCGACTTCAAGGCCAACCTTGAAGTCTATGGGCAGCATGTACGGCCATCAAGCTCCTTCCTCC
>JBBGZY010002350.1:87500-177500 GCA_037952925.1 Lithobates clamitans | reverse complement strand
TAGTTACTATTGGGTACCCCCCACCATCCCCCAACAAACATAATTATGAAGTTGCCCCTCGTTGTGTCTATAGCACCCTCTGCTCCTCTGAGAAGGCTTTCCATATGATTTGGGGGTGTCCTGGTGTCCATTTGTGGGGTCAGGTACTGGTGTTGGACGTTAAGACCTCACATTGGGCACCAATAAAAAGACCCGGCTCAATCCTCTTACCATCTGATATAAAGTGGAGGAGGGGAGGAGCCTCCAACCACAGTCACCTAAAAAGACGTTTATTTATCAGCCGCCGACGCGCTTTGGTTTTGAAGGAGACTCCTAATTACTGCACATCTTCCACAGCACACAGCCTGAGGATCGGCTCGGGTCCCCAGAGAGGACAGACTTCCTCAGGGAGGGGGGGGGACGGCGCTCCTCCGCCATAACCAACGCTTCATTAGCCGAGGTGCGGAGAACAGATCTCCATCGCGGATCAGAGGACTCCGCCGATCGCAGAAAGTAATTAGCTACTTGAAACATTTTCCCTCCACTCAGAAGAAGCCGGCAGATGCTTTCCGGCTCCATCTGGGATAATCATTATTTATAATAAAGTCTTTCTGATGAAGTCAACCCAGAAAAAGATGAAACGGCCGCCATCCGCACACGTGGATTCCGGAGCCAAAAGGAAAAAAAAACGTTACTTCTAACTCCGAGCTTCTCATCATGGTGGGTCTTTCCTTCATATCTCAGAATGATGGGGCTGCAGTGTGATAGGAGCTGTCAGGTGTGCGCACACCAAGTGACCGGGCAATGCTGCCGACCAATATACAGAGCACCCGGAAAGTATTCACAGAGCTTCACTTTTTCCACATTTTGTTATGTTACAGCCTTATTCCCAAATTTTCTTCAAAACTCTACAAACAATCCCCCATAATGACAACGTGAGAGAAGTTTGCTTGAAATCTTTGCAAATTTATTAAAAGTAAAGAAGTAAAAAATCCCATGTACCCAAGTATCCCCGGCTCCTCCCATGTACCCAAGTATACCGGGCTCCTCCCATGTACCCAAGTATCCCAGGCTCCTCCCATGTACCCAAGTATCCCAGGCTCCTCCCATGTACCCAAGTATCCCAGGCTCCTCCCATGTACCCAAGTATCCCCGGCTCCTCCCATGTACCCAAGTATCCCCGGCTCCTCCCATGTACCCAAGTATCCCCGGCTCCTCCCATATACCCAAGTATCCCCGGCTCCTCCCATATACCCAAGTATCCCAGGCTCCTCCCATGTACCCAAGTATCCCAGGCTCCTCCCATGTACCCAAGTATCCCAGGCTCCTCCCATGTACCCAAGTATCCCCGGCTCCTCCCATGTACCCAAGTATCCCCCGGCTCCTCCCATGTACCCAAGTATCCCCGGCTCCTCCCATGTACCCAAGTATCCCAGGCTCCTCCCATGTACCCAAGTATCACAGGCTCCTCCCATGTACCCAAGTATCACAGGCTCCTCCCATGTACCTAAGTATCACAGGCTCCTCCCATGTACCCAAGTATCACAGGCTCCTCCCATGTACCTAAGTATCACAGGCTCCTCCCATGTACATAAGTATCACAGGCTCCTCCCATGTACATACGTATCACAGGCTCCTCCCATGTACACAAGTATCACAGACTCCTCCCATGTACATAAGTATCACAGGCTCCTCCCATGTACATACGTATCACAGGCTCCTCCCACGTACACAAGTATCACAGGCTCCTCCCACGTACACAAGTATCACAGGCTCCTCCCATGTACACAAGTATCACAGGCTCCTCCCATGTACACAAGTATCACAGGCTCCTCCCATGTACATACGTATCGCAGCCTTTGCCATGACACCCAACACTGAGCTCAGGTCCATCTTGTTTCCACTGAACATCCTTGAGATGTTTCTGCAATCTGATTGGTTGTAGAATTCAGTTGATTGGACATGATTTGGAAAGGCACACACCTGTCTAGACAGTCCCACAGGTAACAGTGCATGTCAGAGCACAAACCAACCCATGAAGTCCAAGGAATTGTCTGTAGACCTCCGAGACAGGATTGTATGGAGGCACAGATCGGGGGAAGGGTACAGAAACATTTCTGCAGTATTGAAGGTCCCAATCAGCACAGTGGTCTCCATCATCTGTAGATGGGAGAAGTTTGGAACCACCAGGACTCTTCCTAGAGCGGGCCACCGGACCAAACTGAGCGAACGGGGGAGAAGGACCTTAGTCAGGGAGGTGATTAAGAACCCGATGGTCACTCTGACAGAGCTCCAGTGTTACTCTGTGGAGAGAGGAGAACCTTCCAGAAGGACAACCATCACTGCAGCACTCCACCAATCAGGCCTGTATGGTAGAGTGACCAGACGGAAGACACTCCTCAGTAAAAGGCACATGACAGCCACTGGAGTTTGCCAAAAGACACCTGAAGGACTCTCAGACCATGAGAAACAAAATTCTCTGGTCTGATGATACAAAGATTGAACTCTTTGGTCTGAATGGCAAGCATCATGTCTGGAGGAAACCAGGCACCGCTCATCACCTGGCCAATACCATCCCTACTGTGAAGCATGGTGGTGGCAGCATCATACTGTGGGATGTTTTTCAGCGGCAGGAACTGGGAGACTAGTCAGGATGGAGGGAAAGATGAAGCAGCAATGTACAGAGACATCCTTGATGAAAACCTTCTCCAGAGCGTTGTGGACCTCAGACTGGGGTGAAGGTTCATCTTCCAACAGGACAACGACCCAAAGCACACAGCCAAGATAACAAAGGAGTGGCTACGAGACAACTCTGTGAATGTCCTTGAGTGGTCCAGCCAGAGCCCAGACTTGAACCCGATTGAACATCTCTGGAGAGATCTGAAAATGGCTGTGCACCGACTCTCCCCATCCATCCTAACGGAGCTTGAGAGGTCCTACAAAGAAGAATGGGAGAAACTGCCCTGAAACTTCCTGTCAGCAAGAGATTATTACAAGGCCATGGTTGCCACCATCTTCTTGGTGCTGTTCTTTTAGTCAGCCAGACATCACCTGTTCGGGGTTAGATGTCTTATCTGCCCTCCAAAAGCAGCTAACCAAGCATGATTGGTGCTTGACCAGCTGTTTTCCTGGCTCTAACAGCCAGGGCATCTGCGTTCAGAAAATAGAACGTTTGGTTCGCCGATTTTTAAGTGTGTAAAGCTTTCCCCGGAGAGCAGGTGGTTAATGAAGGAAAAGAGCCTGAGTGTAGAATCCCGGGTGACGATTGTGTTGCGGGGTCAGGAAGCAATTTTTGTCCGCAGTCCCCCGGGGCGGGGGGGGGGGAATACGATCCCCTCCGGGCAGACTTGATGGGTCTCATTATTTCAGCCTGTTGGGACGGCTTGTAATTATCCCAGAGAAATGCCAACGGCTCGGTGTGAAAACAAAGGACGAGCCAGAGGTCGCGCCCTCTCCCAGGGTGAATGTGTTTGCTTTAAGTTTCCCGAAATATCGGAGAGGGCGCCTCCCCCCCCCTCCCCGCGCCAACTTCGGAATGCTGGAAAAAACAAGAGCGCCGAATGGGCAGCCAATGACACACACCGAGCGCCCGTCTATAAAAACCACATGGGGGGGCCGTACTGGACACCGGGGGTCTCACCAGACCAATCCTGGGCCTCCTCAATAAAGAGCGCCCCCCGATATGGAACCTGAGGAACGCACACAGAACCCCCGGCCTGCGGGAAAGAAGACAAGCTTCACATCTATGCGGGGTGCAGTTGGTGCATTATTTGCGCCGCTTTTTGCATTTTTTAACACCCTTTTTATTTTTACTTTTGCTGATAGGAAAATAAACTCTCCGGCATCAAAGTAATGCAGGAACGGTTGGTGCGGTGGGCCGCCGGGTGGCCGGTTGGGGTTGGTGCGGTGGGCCCCCGGTTGGGGTTGGTGCAGTGGGCTGCCGGGTGGCCGGTTGGGGTTGGTGCGGTGGGCCCCCGGGTGGCCAGTTGGGGTTGGTGCGGTGGGCCCCTGGGTGGGGTTGGTGCGGTGGGGCCCCCGGGTGGGGTTGGTGCGGTGGGGCCCCCGGGTGGGGTTGGTGCGGTGGGGCCCCCGGGTGGGGTTGGTGCGGTGGGGCCCCCGGGTGGCCGGGTTGGTGCGGTGGGGCCCCCAGGTGGCCGGGTTGGTGCGGTGGGGCCCCCAGGTGGCCGGGTTGGTGCGGTGGGGCCCCCAGGTGGCCGGGTTGGTGCAGTGGGGCCCCCGGGTGGCCGGGTTGGTGCGGTGGGGCCCCCGGGTGGCCGGGTTGGTGCGGTGGGGCCCCCGGGTGGGGTCGGTGCAGGGGGCCCCCGGGTGGGGTCGGTGCAGGGGGCCCCCGGGTGGCCGGGTGGGGTCGGTGCAGGGGGCCCCCGGGTGGCCGGGTGGGGTCGGTGCAGGGGGCACCCGGGTGGCCAGGTGGGGTTGGGGTGGTGGGCCCCCAGGTGGTGTCGGTGCAGGGTGCCCCCGGGTGGGGTGGTCCATATTCCATAGTACACTATGTAGCTGGAGCTGCCCACTATTGGTAGGCAGGAGCATTACCATGAGAACGGACCTCCCACCACACAATGAAGGGGGGATTTTCTTGCACTTATTAGCTTTCTATGAAGTATCTCACCTTCTGGGCCTGGGCAGGTTCAGACAGCACCACTGTGAAGAGACCCAGGCACACCTCCTCGTGCTGGGTGGGTCCTTTACAAACCTGAAACAGAAAAAAAGGAGAAAGATATAAATATCACTCAATAATAAAAGTGTTTTAATCAGCACAGGAGCGATCCATGGCCTCCGCACCGGAGCTTCCCATAATAAAGACGGCTCACTACCGCCCTCTATCCTTCTGCACAGTGACTGGTCTCCGCCCCCCTCATGGAGCTTTCCTGTAGTGGGTGTAGCCTGCGCAGCCCCTCCCACAGCTCTAATCTCTCTCCTTGGGCAGGGTGACCGGTCTCGTCTCCGCCCCTCCTGTAGTTTTCTGCAGTGGGTGGAGCGTGCTAGACCCCTCCCACAACGTTGCTCTATCATCGTACAGGATGACCGGTCTGGTCTCCGCCCCCCTGTACGTTTCTGCAGGTAGCCTGTAACAGGTGGAGCCCGCGCTAGGTCCCTCAAGCTCTGCTCACTCTCCTCCTGCAAGATGGCTGGCCTTGTCTCCACCCCCTCCTGAAGTTTTTTTTTGTAGTGGGTGGAGTCTGCTGGATCCCTCCCACAACTCTACTCTCTCTCATTGTACAGGATGATTGGTCTTCTCTCTGTACTTTTCTGCAGGAAGCCCATAGTGGGTGAAGCCTGGTAGAGACCTCCCACTGCTCTCCCCCTCTGTGCAGGGTGATTGGTCTAGTCTCCGCCCCCCCCTCCTGTAGTTTCTGCAGGCAGCCTGTAGTGGGTGGAGCCTGCTAGGCCACTCCCACAGCTCTGCTCTCTCTTTCATTGTGCAGGGTGACTGGTCTAGTCTCCGCCCACTCCCACAACTCTGCTCTCTTTTTGCATGGGCCTGGTCTTGACTCCGCCTCCCGCCTGTACTTGTCTGCAGGCAGCCTGTAGTGGGTGGAGCTTGCTGGGCCCCTCCCACAGCTTTGCTCTCTCTCAGTGCTTGTGGAGGGCGACTGGTCTCGCCTCCACCCCCTCCTGTACTTATCTGCAGGCAGCCTGTAGAGGGTAGAGCCTGCTGGTCACCTCCCACATCTCTATTCCCCCTCTTTGCAGGGGACTAGTCTGGTCACCGCCTCTTCCTGTACTTGTCTGCAGGCAGCCTGTAGTGGGTGGAGCCTGCTGAACCCCTCCCACATCTGTTCTTCTTTGCAGGGGACTGGTCTTGCAGCCTGTATAGGGTGGAGCCTGCTGAACCCCTCCCACATCTGTTCTCCCTCTTTGCAGGGGACTGGTCTTGCAGCCTGTAGAGGGTGGAGCCTACTGAACCCCTCCCACATCTCTGTTCTCCCTCTTTGCAGGGGACTGGTCTTGCAGCCTGTAGAGGGTGGAGCCTGCTGAACCCCTCCCACATCTCTGTTCTTTGCAGGGGACTGGTCTTGCAGCCTGTAGAGGGTGGAGCCTGCTGAACCCCTCCCACATCTGTTCTCCCTCTTTGCAGGGGACTGGTCTTGCAGCCTGTAGAGGGTGGAGCCTGCTGAACCCCTCCCACATCTCTGTTCTTTGCAGGGGACTGGTCTTGCAGCCTGTAGAGGGTGGAGCCTGCTGAACCCCTCCCACATCTGTTCTCCCTCTTTGCAGGGGACTGGTCTTGCAGCCT
Organism: Lithobates clamitans; assembly: GCA_037952925.1. Lineage (NCBI taxonomy): Eukaryota > Metazoa > Chordata > Amphibia > Anura > Ranidae > Lithobates > Lithobates clamitans. The sequence continues at coordinate 171,265 of JBBGZY010002350.1, read as the reverse complement.
GTAGAGGGTGGAGCCTGCTGAACCCCTCCCACATCTGTTCTTTGCAGGGGACTGGTCTTGCAGCCTGTAGAGGGTGGAGCCTACTGAACCCCTCCCACATCTCTGTTCTCCCTCTTTGCAGGGGGCTGGTCTTGCAGCCTGTAGAGGGTGGAGCCTGCTGGGCCCCTCCCACAGCTCGGCTCTCTCTATGCACTGGGCTGCTTTCATCTCACCTCCTCCTGTACTTTTTACACTGTGTGCTGTGTTTTAAATTCCTGCGGGTCATTTTTATGATTTGTTACGTTTATATACTTAGTAAGTACTTATTGTACTCACCCCCTCCCTTTCTCTCTCTGTCCCCCTGTGGGTCTTTTTTTTCTCTTTTTCTTTCCTGTCTTTCTCCCCCCCCCCCCTTTCTTTATCTCCCTTTTTTTCTTTTCTTCTTTTTTCCTCTTGGCTTTGTTTCGTTCCCTTCTTCTCCCTTTGGTCTCTTTTATTTCTCCCTTGTTTCCATTTCTTCTTTCCCACTTCTAATATATGGTCCACTTTTGGACATAAAAACAGCTTTCTACTTTGATACCCCTCGGAGATACAGTTTAAATCTCTGTGGTGACTTTTCGCCGCCCCCTCCGGTGTCTTATCCTCGGCTGCATTGATCTAACCAGCACCAGTCCTTATTATACAATTGTTCTAACCCTAGGACTACATTTTCTGCAATGTTCTATATGGTTGGCTTTTATGGTGATGTATTTTAATTATGTGTTATGTATTTTGTCAGCCAGGACACAGTGTTCGCTCCTGAAGAGGCGTGAAGACACGCGCAGTTCAGCACCTATGTGATAGGAATTTATTACCCTATGATCTTCTATTCAACCATCGCCTCGGACCTGTCCTTACCCTGGATGGCGATCCTCATGTCTGAGCTGTATATTTACATTGGTTTTGTACAGCACTTGATCTACTGAATATTTCGTACTAGATATATTTTATGTGATCTGTGGCTTTTAACGCATTTTCTATGTTTATGGTTTTTCAATAAATTAGTTTTAATATAAACACGTGATGTTATTGTGCCTACAAAGTCCAAAGTCCCCCCCAAAAAATGTTTTTTCCTCTGTCGAATTAGTTTTAGGACGTGGCATATTTATACTTTTATATGTATCCACAGGGCCACTCTGTGCTATGATACTTTCTTCTGGTGTATCCCCCTCCTGTATTTGTCTGCGGGCAGCCTATAGTGGGTGGAGCCTCCTGGGCCCCTCCCACAGCTTGGCTCTCTCTATGCAGGGGGCTGCTTTCATCTCACCCCCCCTCCTGTACTCGTCTGCAGGCAGCCTGTAGAGGGTGGAGCCTCCTTGGCCCCTCCCACATCTCGGTTCTCCCTCTTTGCAGGGGACTGGTCCTGTCTCCTCCCCCTCCTGTACTTGTCTGCAGGCAGCCTGTGGTGGGTGGAGCCTCCTGGGCCCCTCCCACAGCTCTATTCTCCCTCTTTGCTGGGGACTGGTCTCGTCTCCTCCCCCTCCTGTACTTGTCTGCAGGCAGCCTGTAGTGGGTGGAGCCTCCTGGGCCCCTCCCACATCTCGGTTCTCCCTCTTTGCAGGGGACTGGTCCTGTCTCCTCCCCCTCCTGTACTTGTCTGCAGGCAGCCTGTGGTGGGTGGAGCCTCCTGGGCCCCTCCCACAGCTCTATTCTCCCTCTTTGCAGGGGACTGGTCTCGTCTCCGCCCCCTCCTGTACTTGTCTGCAGGCAGCCTGTGGTGGATGGAGCCTCCTGGGCCCCTCCCACAGCTCTATTCTCCCTCTTTGCTGGGGACTGGTCTCGTCTCCTCCCCCTCCTGTACTTGTCTGCAGGCAGCCTGTGGTGGGTGGAGCCTCCTGGGCCCCTCCCACAGCTCTATTCTCCCTCTTTGCTGGGGACTGGTCTCGTCTCCTCCCCCTCCTGTACTTGTCTGCAGGCAGCCTGTAGTGGGTGGAGCCTCCTGGGCCCCTCCCACATCTCGGTTCTCCCTCTTTGCAGGGGACTGGTCCTGTCTCCTCCCCCTCCTGTACTTGTCTGCAGGCAGCCTGTGGTGGGTGGAGCCTCCTGGGCCCCTCCCACAGCTCTATTCTCCCTCTTTGCAGGGGACTGGTCTCGTCTCCGCCCCCTCCTGTACTTGTCTGCAGGCAGCCTGTGGTGGGTGGAGCCTCCTGGGCCCCTCCCACAGCTCTATTCTCCCTCTTTGCAGGGGACTGGTCTCGTCTCTGCCTCTTCCTGTACTCGTCTGCAGGCAGCCTGTAGAGGGTGGAGCCTCCTGGGCCCCTCCCACAGCTCTATTCTCCCTCTTTGCAGCGGACTGGTCTCGTCTCCGCCTCTTCCTGTACTTGTCTGCAGGCAGCCTATAGTAGGTGGAGCCTCCTGGGCCCCTCCCACAGCTCTATGCAGGGAACTGGTCTAGTCTCCGCCCCCTCCTGTACTCGTCTGCAGGCAGCCTGTAGTGGGTGGAGCCTCCTGGGCCCCTCCCACAGCTCTATTCTCCTTCTTTGCAGGGGACTGGTCTCGTCTCCGCCTCTTCCTGTACTTGTCTGCAGGCAGCCTGTAGTAGGTGGAGCCTGCTGGGCCCCTCCCACAGCTCTGCTCTCTCTATGCAGGGGGCTGCTTTCATCTCACCCCCCCTCCTGTACTTGTCTGCAGGCAGCCTGTAGTAGGTGGAGCCTGCTGGGCCCCTCCCACAGCTCAGCTCTCTCTATGCAGGGGGCTGCTTTCATCTCACCCCCCCCTGGTACTTGTCTGCAGGTAGCCTGTAGAGGGTGGAGCCTCTTGGGCCCCTCCCACATCTCAGTTCTCCCTCTTTGCAGGGGACTGGTCTAGTCTCCGCCCCCTCCTGTACGCGTCTACAGGCAGCCTGTAGTGGGTGAGGCCTCCTGGGCCCCTCCCACAGCTCTATTCTCGTCTCCGCCTCTTCCTGTACTGGTCTGAGGGCAGCCTGTAGTGGGTGGGGCTCGCCGGGCCCCTCCCACAGCTCTGCTCAGTGATGATGTCACGAGTAATATCTGGGTTTGTAAAGGCATTTGTTGCTGATAAATTGGGATTTCTATGCTTTGCGGTTATGGAGGAAGAAGAGATTTGTGACATTTGTTGGGTCCGGAGTTCAGCTTTAGGGCCAGGAGGTAGAAGGGCAGTGAGACCTCCGCTGTGCTCCAGTGCGGAGCTGGAGGAAAGGTTGGAATGACTGTACAGGGCCCGTGTGCAGTGCGGGTTGGGGGGGGGGAGATCAGTGCATGGCAGAGCGCCCCCCGCAGGCAGAGCCAACGATGAACGAGCAATACATTTATACCCGACCGGCTTCCCAACTTATAAAATGTTCAATCCCAGAAGAAATCTTTATTTAGAGCGACGAATGTACGCGGCGCCTCCCCCTCCCCTCCCCCCCCCCCCCCCCCCAGCTCCTACTTCCCCATCGCCATTTATATCCCAGAATGTCCCAGAAGCTGATTGGAGGAGATAAGAAAAGCGAGCGAAGTTCTCAGAAAACCAGCGGAAGGAAGAGAGGCCCCCGCAGCGGTCAGGACCCCCCTCCTCCTATCTCCCCGATCATCAGACATTGCTGCGCCCTTCCCGCAGCGGAGAGACGCAGGCGGCACAAGATGGCGGCCACCCTGGAAGGTCGCTATTTAACCCAAAACGTCACACACAGCAGCTTATCGATCATTAGATGTGACGCCTGCATTCCTTTTCTCCCCCCCCCTCTGTTTTCACCCGGTGATCTGGCTAGTAACATCACCTCCTGTATCAGAGCGCCCCCCCCCCAGGAGGAAGGAGCCACCTTTGGACGGCCACAGATGGACTGGCAGATTTAGCTACACTAACAAAGCCAAACTCCACATCACACTTTATAAACCAGTGACAGTTTTTGTTCCATTAGGGATAAAGGATTTACATCAAATAATAGCTGATCGTTGTAAGCACCCCTGCCAGTGGTAAACGGCTCGTCTCATTCCTCCAGCTGCTACATCTACAAGACAGCTTGTTCTGTTGAAAAAACAACAGACTTACTGGCCGGATCACCGGATGAAAGTAGAAGAAAGAAAGCCTAAAGAAAAAAAAAAAGAAAACGAATGCAGCCACCACATCCGGGAATTGGTAAGATGCGGTAGAATAAAATGTTGGCTTTTAATTCCGCTTTGTATCAAGACCCAAAGTGTCATCTACAGCAGAACAGTCCTCATACGGGGTCAATGCTGCACACAGCTGTCCCCGAAAGCTTCAATCAACTTTATTGTTCCAGCACATCGGAGAACACTCTACACTAACACCTCTTTGCGGGTCTATAATTATGTCCCCCCAGTAGGGGGCGCTGCGAGTGGTGAAGAGGTTCTGGTGTGGAATGTTCTCTGCTGTGCTGAACAATAAAGCTGATTGAAGCTTTCAGGAAGAGCGGTGTGCGGCTTCCTTCATACGGTGTGGACTTGTGTAGAAGAAGAGCAACCGGAATGTTCACAGCGGAAAACTCAGAGCGGCACCAAAGGCTCCAGTGAGTCCCACATGTGGTGGCTGCAGTCCTTTTATTTGGAGTGTTGTAGAAAAGCTTTGTAGGATTCCTTTATAAGGAACAACAACTAAAAGGCTGCACTGATGGGCACTGATGAGGCTGCACTGATGGGCACCAAAGGGCTGGGCACTGATGAGCACTGGTCAAGGCTGCACTGATGGCTATAGATGGGCACTAATGAGGCTGCACTGATGGGCACTAATGGGCACTATTGAGGCTGCACTGATGGGCACTGGTCAAGGCTGCACTGATGGCTATAGATGGGCACTAATGAGGCTGCACTGATTAGTACTGATGTGCACTGGTCAAGGCTGCACCGAGGGGCACTAATGAGGCTGCACTGATGGCTATTGATATGCATTAATGAGGCTGCGGTGATGGGCACTGGTGTGCACTAATGAGGCTGCACTGATGGGCACTAATGAGGCTGCACTGATGGGCACTGGTCAAGGCTGCACTGATGGGTATTGATGTGCACTGAGGCTGCACTGATGGGCACCAGTCAAGGCTGCACTGATGGACACCGATGGGCACTAATGAGGCTGCACTGATGGCTATTGATATGCATTAATGAGGCTGCGGTGATGGGCACTGGTGTGCACTAATGAGGCTGCACTGATGGGCACTAATGAGGCTGCACTGATGGGCACTGGTCAAGGCTGCACTGATGGGTATTGATGTGCACTGAGGCTGCACTGATGGGCACCAGTCAAGGCTGCACTGATGGACACCGATGGGCACTAATGAGGCTGCACTGATGGGTACTGATGTGCACTGGTCAAGGCTGCGCCAAGGGGCACTAATGAGGCTGCAGTGATGGGCACTGCTCAAGGCTGCACCGAGGGGCACTAATGAGGCTGCACCGATGGCTATTGATATGCATTAATGAGGCTGCAGTGATGGGCACTGGTGTGCACTAATGAGGCTGCACTAATGGGCATTCATGTGCACCAATGGGCACTAATGAGGCTGCACTGATGGGCGCTGGTTAAGGCTGCACTGATGGCTATTGATGGGCACTAATAAGGCTGCACAGATGGGCACCAGTGCGCACTAATAGGCACTGGTCAAGGCTGCACTGATGAACATTGATCTACACTAATGAGGCTGCACTGATGGGAACTGATCAGTGTAAACTGTCCTGTCACATTACTAGTTACTGGCTCATGCGAGGAAATGAATGCCCAGAAGCGCCAAGTTTGTGTACATGTGCTCAGCCATGATTGGACACAGCTGATCATATGGTAAAGGGCCCCTGTGATTGGCCCTTTACCTCAATCTGTGATAAGGGGGCGTGTGGGAGGCGTGTTCTGGGACGACGTCCATGGACGACCTCCCAGAACAACAGAGCTGTGCTGTAGGCGTCTTTCCGCTATGACACGCCCCTGTCCTGAGCTGACAACACTGCTCCGCCATAGATACAGCACTGGGAGAGCGTTGTCACCCCAGGACAGGAAGTGTGTTACTGCCGGGGGTTCAACAGGTGAAGATCAAGGAAAAAAAGTCTAAGAAAAGGAAACGAATGCAGCCGTCACATCTGAGGACTAGTAAGCGGCAATATGAGACATCATTTTTTGGGGGTTTAGATTTAAAAACTGATCATGTCACATTTATATGTGTGATACAATCACATTCCCTGAATTCTTTGTTCTACAACTGGCCGCTCCTCCCAGCGTGACACTGACAGGACATTCCTCCCACAATAGGGAGATTTCATGCAGTAGTTTGTGTCTCTGCCCCTCCCACAATGGGGAGATTTCCTGCAGTAGTTTGTGTCTCTGCCCCTCCCACAATGGGGAGATTTCATGCAGTAGTTTGTGTCTCTGCCCCTCCCACAATGGGGAGATTTCCCCCAGTAGTTTGTGTCTCTGCCCCTCCCACAATGGGGAGATTTCCCCCAGTAGTTTGTGTCTCTGCCCCTCCCACAATAGGGAGATTTCCTGCAGTAGTTTGTGTCTCTGCCCCTCCCACAATAGGGAGATTTCATGCAGTAGTTTGTGTCTCTGCCCCTCCCACAATGGGCAGATTTACTGCAGTAGTTTGTGTCTCTGCCCCTCCCACAATGGGCAGATTTACTGCAGTAGTTTGTGTCTCTGCCCCTCCCACAATGGGGAGATTTCCTGCAGGAGTTTGTGTCTCTGCCCCTCCCACAATGGGGAGATTTACTGCAGTAGTTTGTGTCTCTGCCCCTCCCACAATGGGCAGATTTACTGCAGTAGTTTGTGTCTCTGCCCCTCCCACAATGGTGAGATTTCCCGCAGTAGTTTGTGTCTCTGCCCCTCCCACAATGATGAGATTTCCTGCAGTAGTTTGTGTCTCTGCCCCTCCCACAATGGGGAGATTTCCCTGCAGTAGTTTGTGTCTCTGCCCCTCCCACAATGGGGAGATCTCCTGCAGTAGTTTGTGTCTCTGCCCCTCCCACAATGGGGAGATTTCCTGCAGTAGTTTGTGTCTCTGCCCCTCCCACAATGATGAGATTTCCTGCAGTAGTTTGTGTCTCTGCCCCTCCCACAATGGGGAGATTTCCTGCAGTAGTTTGTGTCTCTGCCCCTCCCACAATGGGGAGATTTCCCCCAGTAGTTTGTGTCTCTGCCCCTCCCACAATGGGGAGATTTCCCTGCAGTAGTTTGTGTCTCTGCCCCTCCCACAATGGTGCTCCATGTTAATGTACTTACATAAGCGTTCAGTGCGTCATTAGCCTCCCTCTCGGAGACGCCGGTAGTCATGGAGGTCACCAGTGTCATGCAGCGCTCCAGACGCTGAAAGAGAGAAAAGAGAGAGAAGTGAGGACAGAGATCGGCAATATCCTTTAATTATCTCCAAACAAGATTATTCTTCTGAAAAGTCAACTGACCTTTTTTTTTTTTAGCTTTATTTGTCACCAATTTAAAAAGGAATAATTCCAGCCAAAGTGGCAGCTTGTCTTCAGGTTCTGAATACTAGGACTGTGCCTAGGCCCAGATGATGTCATCAGTCTGCTGCGAGCAGGAGGAGTCATTTCCTCAGTCTCCCCTCCCCCAGTGATCAGACTGTACATTGTAACCTTGTAGAAGGAGGAGGAGTCATTTCCTCAGTCTTCCCTTCCCCAGTGATCAGACTGTACATTGTAACTTTGTAGAAGGAGGAGGAGTCATTTCCTCAGTCTCCCCTCCCCCAGTGATCAGACTGTACATTGTAACCTTGTAGAAGGAGGAGGAGTCATTTCCTCAGTCTCCCCTCCCCCAGTGATCAGACTGTACATTGTAACAAGTCACAAGGTGAGAGGCTGCAACAGGGGGCTGATTTGTGTCAGACATTTGTGTCCATCTCAGTCCAGAAATTAGATGGTGAGCCTGGATGATGCCTGAACACAGATGGTGTTGTTCTTTTGGAGAGGAGATCAGATGAAGGCATTGTCACAGGGAGTCCTGAGCATGGAATGATTACACCACAGCTTGACAAATCCCAGGCACCAGGTCGTTATTATGGCTAGAAATTGCGTTCTGGCACCTGGGCTTTTGTCAGCCCATTCCCAGGCGTGAGGAACAACTAGTGCCTGACGCACCGGACATGCAGTCCTATCGGTACCACCCATCACAGCCTCATCCGTGCCCATCAGCGCAGCCCATCCGTGCCCATCAGCGCAGCCCATCCGTGACCATCAGCGCAGCCCATCCGTGACCATCAGCGCAGCCCATCCGTGACCATCAGCGCAGCCCATCCGTGACCATCAGCGCAGCCCATCCGTGACCATCAGCGCAGCCCATCCGTGACCATCAGCGCAGCCCATCCGTGACCATCAGCGCAGCCCATCCGTGACCATCAGCGCAGCCCATCCGTGACCATCAGCGCAGCCCATCCGTGACCATCAGCGCAGCCCATCCGTGACCATCAGCGCAGCCCATCCGTGACCATCAGCGCAGCCCATCCGTGACCATCAGCGCAGCCCATCCGTGACCATCAGCGCAGCCCATCCGTGACCATCAGCGCAGCCCATCCGTGACCATCAGCGCAGCCCATCCGTGACCATCAGCGCAGCCCATCCGTGACCATCAGCGCAGCCCATCCGTGACCATCAGCGCAGCCCATCCGTGACCATCAGCGCAGCCCATCCGTGACCATCAGCCCAGCCCATCCGTGCCCAGCACAGCCCATCCGTGCCCAGCACAGCCCATCCGTGACCATCAGCACAGCCCATCCGTGACCATCAGCGCAGCCCATCCGTAACCATCAGCGCAGCCCATCCGTGCCCATCAGCGCAGCCCATCCGTGCCCAGCACAGCCCATCCGTGACCATCAGCGCAGCCCATCCGTGACCATCAGCACAGCCCATCCGTGACCATCAGCACAGCCCATCCGTGCCCAGCACAGCCCATCCGTGCCCAGCACAGCCCATCCGTGACCATCAGCACAGCCCATCCGTGCCCAGCACAGCCCATCCGTGCCCATCAGCACAGCCCATCCGTGCCCAGCAGCACAGCCCATCCGTGACCATCAGCACAGCCCATCCGTGACCATCAGCACAGCCCATCCGTGACCATCAGCACAGCCCATCCGTGACCATCAGCACAGCCCATCCGTGACCATCAGCACAGCCCATCCGTGACCATCAGCACAGCCCATCCGTGACCATCAGCACAGCCCATCCGTGACCATCAGCACAGCCCATCCGTGACCATCAGCACAGCCCATCCGTGACCATCAGCACAGCCCATCCGTGCCCATCAGCACAGCCCATCCGTGCCCAGCACAGCCCATCCGTGACCATCAGCACAGCCCATCCGTGACCATCAGCACAGCCCATCCGTGACCATCAGCACAGCCCATCCGTGACCATCAGCACAGCCCATCCGTGACCATCAGCACAGCCCATCCGTGACCATCAGCACAGCCCATCCGTGACCATCAGCACAGCCCATCCGTGCCCATCAGCACAGCCCATCCGTGCCCATCAGCACAGCCCATCCGTGCCCATCAGCACAGCCCATCCGTGCCCATCAGCACAGCCCATCCGTGCCTATCAGCACAGCCCATCCGTCACCATCAGCACAGCCCATCCGTCACCATCAGCACAGCCCATCCGTCACCATCAGCACAGCCCATCCGTCACCATCAGCACAGCCCATCCGTCACCATCAGCACAGCCCATCCGTCACCATCAGCACAGCTTAACCGTGCCCAGCACAGCCCACCAGCACAGCTCATCCGTGCCCATCAGCACAGCTTAACCGTGCCAATCAGCACAGCTTAACCGTGCCAATCAGCACAGCTTAACCGTGCCATTCAGCACAGCTTAACCGTGCCAATCAGCACAGCTTAACCGTGCCAATCAGCACAGCTTAACCGTGCCAATCAGCACAGCTTAACCGTGCCAATCAGCACAGCTTAACCGTGCCAATCAGCACAGCCCATCAGCACAGCCCATCCGTGCCCATCAGCACAGCCCATCCGTGCCCATCAGCACAGCCCATCCGTGCCCATCAGCACAGCCCATCCGTGCCCAGCACAGCCCATCCGTGCCCATCAGCACAGCCCATCCGTGCCCATCAGCACAGCCCATCCGTGCCCATCAGCACAGCCCATCCGTGCCCATCAGCACAGCCCATCCGTGCCCATCAGCACAGCCCATCCGTGCCCATCAGCACAGCCCATCCGTGCCCATCAGCACAGCCCATCCGTGCCCATCAGCACAGCCCATCCGTGCCCATCAGCACAGCCCATCCGTGCCCATCAGCACAGCCCATCCGTGCCCATCAGCACAGCCCATCCGTGCCCATCAGCACAGCCCATCCGTGCCCATCAGCACAGCCCATCCGTCACCATCAGCACAGCCCATCCGTCACCATCAGCACAGCCCATCCGTCACCATCAGCACAGCCCATCCGTCACCATCAGCACAGCTTAACCGTGCCCAGCACAGCCCACCAGCACAGCTCATCCGCGCCCATCAGCACAGCTTAACCGCGCCAATCAGCACAGCTTAACCGTGCCAATCAGCACAGCTTAACCGTGCCAATCAGCACAGCTTAACCGTGCCAATCAGCACAGCTTAACCGTGCCAATCAGCACAGCTTAACCGTGCCAATCAGCACAGCTTAACCGTGCCAATCAGCACAGCTTAACCGTGCCAATCAGCACAGCTTAACCGTGCCAATCAGCACAGCTTAACCGTGCCAATCAGCACAGCTTAACCGTGCCAATCAGCACAGCTTAACCGTGCCAATCAGCACAGCTTAACCGTGCCAATCAGCACAGCTTAACCGTGCCAATCAGCACAGCCCATCAGCACAGCCCATCCGTGCCCATCAGCACAGCCCATCCGTGCCCATCAGCACAGCCCATCCGTGCCCATCAGCACAGCCCATCCGTGCCCATCAGCACAGCCCATCCGTGCCCATCAGCACAGCCCATCCGTGCCCATCAGCACAGCCCATCCGTGCCCATCAGCACAGCCCATCCGTGCCCATCAGCACAGCTTAACCGTGCCCATCAGCACAGCCTACCAGCACAGCCCATCAGCACAGCCCACCAGCACAGCCCATCCGTGCCCAGCACAGCCGCCCATCCGTGCCCAGCACAGCCCATCAGCACAGCCCATCAGCACAGCCCATCAGCACAGCCCATCAGCACAGCCCATCAGCACAGCCCATCAGCACAGCCCATCAGCACAGCCCATCAGCACAGCCCATCCGTGCTCATCGTGCAGCCCATCCGTGCTCATCGTGCAGCCCATCCGTGTCCATCAGCACAGCCCATCCGTGCTCATCGTGCAGCCCATCCGTGCCCATCAGCACAGCCCATCCGTGCTCAGCGTGCAGCCCATCCGTGCCCATCAGCACAGCCCATCCGTGCTCATTGTGCAGCCCATCCGTGCCCAGCACAGCCCATCAGCACAGCCCATCCGTGCCCATCAGCACAGCCCATCCGTACCCAGCACAGCCCACCAGCACAGCCCATCCGTGCCCAGCACAGCCCATCAGCACAGCCCATCCGTGCCCATCAGCACAGCCCATCCGTACCCAGCACAGCCCACCAGCACAGCCCATCCATGCCCAGCACAGCCCATCAGCACAGCCCATCCGTGTCCATCAGCACAGCCCATCCGTGCCCATCAGTACAGCCCATCCGTGCTCAGCGTGTAGCCCATCCGTGACCATCAGCACAGCCCATCCGTGCTCATTGTGCAGCCCATCCGTGCCCAGCACAGCCATGCCCAGCCCATCAGCACAGCCCATCCGTGCCCATCAGCACAGCCCATCCGTACCCAGCACAGCCCACCAGCACAGCCCATCCGTGCCCAGCACAGCCCATCCGTGACCATCAGCACAGCCCATCAGCACAGCCCATCCGTGCCCAGCCCATCCGTGCCCATCAGCACAGCCCATCTGTACCCAGCACAGCCCACCAGCACAGCCCATCCATGCCCAGCACAGCCCATCAGCACAGCCCATCTGTGACCATCAGCACAGCCCATCCGTGACCATCAGCACAGCCCATCCGTGCCCAGCAAAGCCCATCAGCACAGCCCATCCATGCCCAGCACAGCCCATCCGTGCCCATAATACAGCCCATCAGAACAGCCCATCACTGCCTCTTATGTGTGAAAAATGATATTTCATAAGGTTACAGTGTTGTATGACTGAGTGATTGTCATTCAAAGTGTGACCGCTGTAAGCTGAAAACTGGCCTGGGCATGAAGGGGGGGGGAGGGGAAGGCAAGAGGTTAACATCTAAAAAAAAAAAAACTAAATAAAATAAAACCCTTGGCTGTGCCACTCATCAGAGGTAAAGTTCTCTCCTCTCCTTCACATGCGGCACCTCGGGGTATTCTGCACCTCTACAGACACATCGAGGCTACAGAAGAGAAGGGATTCTGTTGTTGGAAATAAAGCTTTGCTATAAAAATAAATAAATAAATAAAATTAAAAAAAATGTCTCCCAACTTTTTTTTTATCCGGCTCCGGGATTCAATGCAAATTTGTGAAGCGTTGGATTAGACGGATATCGCTGATCGCGCTGTCCCCATATAACACACATGCGATGACGGCGATTATTTCTAGAAGCTTCTTCTGGTCGGAGGAGATAAGACACAAAGCTGAGCGATATTTTTTTTTGCGGCTCTCTGCGTTTTTTTATTTTATTTTTGTAAGACGTAAAAAAATCCATTTTCTGGTGCTAACGTTCTCTGCCGAAACCTCATTACGGGGGCGATACGCACATGACGCTTTGAAAATCGGAGCGCTGGAGAGAATCAGGTCAGACGCAGCCGGAGCGCCACGTGTGACGAGAAGGATTAACCCCTCGCCTGATGCGGCGAGACGTCGCACTCCATTTACACCGATCCCCATAAAAAATTCAAACCGACGCTGAGGCGTTCCCATGGCGCCAAGCAAACCAATACAACCGACTTTGGGAAGAGGAATGCTGAACGCTGGGTGCGGGGCAAGGGACAGTCAGGCTGGGGAGGAAAGGGCTAGAATGTTGCTGGATGTCCTCCAGCCAGAAAATGAGACGGGATCAGATTACTGCAGCTTCTAATGAATGCAGCTCACAGCATTCAGTGATATCAGAAGAAGAGCAGGAGAGGAGCCGGTAACCCCGGAGGATGGGGGCCAGATTTTTAGGCAAGAAGTTGGAAAAAGGGAGGGAAGACGTGGAAAATTCCAGAATCCGGCGCAGTTGTAAGAAATTGATGGAACGTCGTCCGTTCTTCCACCACCAGTAATGAGAACGTTTCCTGGGGCTGTGTGCAAAAGAAGATTGCTCTCCCAAGATCAGCAGATAATGAATCTCATGGATCAGATTGGATGTCTGAGGCCCCAGAGAGAAGATTGATCCCCCCCCACCGAGATCATCAAATAATGGACCTCATGGATCAGATTGGATGTCTGAGGCCCCAGAGAGAAGACTGATCCTCTGGGATCGGCAATTAATGGACCTCATGGATCAAATTGGATGTCTGAGGCTCCGGAGAGAAGATTGCTCCCCCGAGATTGGCAAACAATGAACCTCATGGAGCAGATTGGATGTCTGAGGCTCCGGAGAGAAGATTGATCCCCTGACATCGGCAATTAATGGACCTCATGGATCAGATTGGATGTCTGAGGCTCCGGAGAGAAGATTGCTCCCCCGAGATTGGCAAACAATGAACCTCATGGAGCAGATTGGATGTCCGAGGCCCCGAAGAGAAGATCTGACCCCTGAGATCGGCAATTATTGGACCCCATAGAAAGGACTGGATGTCTGAAGCCCAAAAGAGAAGATTGGTCCTCCGGGATCAACAATTACTGGACCTCATGGATCAGATTGGATGTCTGAGGCCCCGGAGAGAAGACTGATCCCCTGAGATCGGCAATTAATGGACCTCTTGGAGCGGATTGAAAGTCCGAGGCCCCAAAGAGAAGATTTGACCCCTGAGATCGGCAATAAATGGACCCCATGGAAAGGATTGGATGTCTGAAGCCCCGAAGAGAAGATTGGTCCTCCGGGATCAACAATTAATGGACCTCATGGAGCGGATTGGATGTCTGAGGCCCCGAAGAGAAGATTTGACCCGAGATCAGCAATTAATGGACCCCATGGAAAGGATTGGATGTCTGAAGCCCCGAAGAGAAGAAGATTGGTCATCCGCGATCAACAAATAATGGACCTCATGGATCAGATTGGATGTCTGAGGCCCCGGAGAGAAGACTGATCCCCTGAGATCGGCAATTAATGGACCTCTTGGAGCGGATTGGATGTCCGAGGCCCCAAAGGGAAGATCTGACCCCTGAGATCGGCAATTAATGGACCCCATGGAAAGGATTGGATGTCTGAAGCCCCGAAGAGAAGATTGGTCCTCCGGGATCAGCAATTAATGGACCTCATAGATTGGACGTCTGAGGCGCCTGGAGGGAACATGAATCCCTGCTCAGCTAGACACGGATCACATCCCACTCAGCGATTGTAGTTGGCGGGGTGGTGTGATCTATCACAGGTAGGGGACAGCAGGGAAGATGTCGGGGGAAGACTTGAAGCCAGTGTAGGGAGTACCGCCACTGTAGAGCAATACCATGTGATCACTAAAAGCCAATGATGTGAAAGTAAACATTGGGTCAAGTCATGTGATCATTCAGGGCCAACCAAGCGACAGCATTAGGTCAGGTCATGTGATCATTCAGGGCCAACCAATTAAAGAGCATTGGCTCAGTCTCAATAAAGAGAACCTTCTGGGAGGACAGCTGTTCCCCAGTACAGGCAAGGCTCTGGAACCCCAGCATGGGTGCGAATTCCATCACGGAGAATCGACCAATGGCTTTAACCAATGGCAGGCTTCAGCTTCAGTCTGGAGCCTCAGCTACATCCATGTTGGCTCAGCATACATTTCTACCCCCTCCCGCAGATTGCAAGCTCTGACCCCAGGGTCTCCAATAAGAGAAGACCAACTCAGAGAGAAACCAATTATCGGAGCAACTGTGCGCTCTCCCAGCAGCCCCCACACCTAGCGCTGACGGTGAAGTATTTAGGTTAGTACATGAAAGACCCCAATTATCCGGCGCAGAGACCAAAGCGTTCCGGAGAAGAGGCGCACGGCGGAGCGGCTGAAAGTACAGAGTATTACACATTCTCTTTGAGCTGTATCAGCTCGGAAAAACTAACAGCTCCTCCGGGCCCCGAGCCGCCGGTACAAAGAGATTCGCTGATGGTGTTCGAGGGGCCGCCACGTAAAGAACACCGCGTTCTGTAATGGAGAGAATGGTGTCTCGGTTTACCCTTTCCTGGCCGCATCATATAAAGCTATGCAGAGCGACTGTTAAACAACTCAATGACTTGCCCACAGCCGACTGATGTCCACACACGGAGCAACGCTCTGACCGGCCCACAGCCGACTGATGTCCATACACGGGGCAACGCTCCCACTGGCCCAAAGCCGACTGATGTCCATACACGGGGCAACGCTCCGACCGGCCCACAGCCGACTGATGTCCATACACGGGGCAACGTTCCCACCGGCCCACAGCCAACTGATGTCCATACACGGGGCAACGCTCCCACCGGCCCACAGCCGACTGATGTCCATACACGGGGCAACGCTCCCACCAGCCCACAGCCGACTGATGTCCATACACGGGGCAACGCTCCCACCAGCCCACAGCCGACTGATGTCCATACACGGGGCAACGCTCCGACCGGCCCACAGCCGACTGATGTCCATACACGGGGCAACGCTCCCACCGGCCCACAGCCGATTGATGTCCATACACGGGGCAGCGCTCCCACCGGTCCACAGCCGACTGATGTCCATACAGGGGGCAACGCTCTCACCGGCCCACAGCCGATTGATGTCCATACACGGAGCAACGCTCCCACCAGCCCACAGCCGACTGATGTCCATACACGGGACAACGCTCCAACCGGTCCACAGCCGACTGATGTCCATACACGGGGCATTGCTCAGGCAACTTCAGGGCAGGCCGGGCAAAATTTCACCCAGAACTGGGAGTCGGCACTACCCCTTAGCGCTTCTGGCTATACACGGCTCTAGTAGAGCTACCCACTGGAAGCACTAAAGTACAATGCATGGGCATACAAAGTTCCCTGTACAGGGCTGTGCACCCCACCCTTCTCCTTCCACAGATTTCCCCGGCAGCGTTCTCCTCCCACAGACTTCCCCGGCAGCGTTCTCCTCCCACAGACTTCCCCGGCAGCGTTCTCCTCCCACAGACTTCCCCGGCAGCGTTCTCCTCCCACAGACTTCCCCGGCAGCGTTCTCCTCCCACAGACTTCCCCGGCAGCGTTCTCCTCCCACAGACTTCCCCGGCAGCGTTCTCCTCCCACAGACTTCCCCGGCAGCGTTCTCCTCCCACAGACTTCCCCGGCAGCGTTCTCCTTCCCACAGACTTCCCCGGCAGCGTTCTCCTTCCCACAGACTTCCCCGGCAGCGTTCTCCTCCCCACAGACTTCCCCGGCAGCGTTCTCCTCCCACAGTCTTCCCTGGCAGCATCGCTCTTCTCCCACCAACTTTGTCAGCATCGCTCTTCTTCCAACGACTATCCCAGCACCACTCTATGCTTTACACTCACCTCACACCCCAACATTCCACCCACCACTTACAAAAGGCAGTCAGTCAATGAACTGACAGCCGGTGTTGCACGAGACTACGCTCACTTTCCTAACATGCTGGAAGGACTAAGCTTAGTCTGTGTAACTCAACTCCGGCTGTCGGGCCCAGTCCCCTGCATGGTTTTCATTCACACTCGCCAAAAGCATGCTGCGGTGCCTCATCTCCAGACTTACAAAAGGTGGCCGATGAACTGAGTGCCGCGGCGTTGCGCAAGACAGACTGAGCTAAGGTCACTTCTCCCACATGCTGGCAGCACTCGTTTAGTGGGGGTGGCAGCTAGGGAAAACCAAGAATGAAGGCAGGATCGTGGGGGTGGAGACTGAGAAACACCAAAAAGGAGGCAGGACTGTGGGGGCGGAGACCGCAAAACATAAGAAAGGAGGTGGGACTGTGGGAGTAGAGGATGATAAAGACAAGGAAGGAGTCAAGAACATGGGGGTGAAGTCTTGGAAAAACCAGGAAGAAGGTTGGACGGTGGGGGTGAAGCCTGGGGAAAACCAGGAAGGAGGCAAGACCATTGGGTGGAGTCTGGGGAACACCAGGAAGGAGGTGGGATTGTGGGGGTGGAGTTTGTGGAAGACCAGAACAAGGTAGGACTGTGAGGGTAGTGTCTGGGAAACATCATAAGGGGGGGGGGGGTGAAACCAGGGGCATGGAGTCTGTGAAAAACACCAGGAAGGAGGCAGGACTGTAAGGTGGAGTCTGTGAAAAACACCAGGAAGGAGGCAGGACTGTAAGGTGGAGTCTGTGGAAAACACCAGGAAGGAGGCAGGACTGTAAGGTGGAGTCTGTGGAAAACACCAGGAAGGAGGCAGGACTGTAAGGTGGAGTCTGTGGAAAACACCAGGAAGGAGGCAGGACTGTAAGGTGGAGTCTGTGGAAAACACCAGGAAGGAGGCAGGACTGTAAGGTGGAGTCTGTGGAAAACACCAGGAAGGAGGCAGGACTGTAAGGTGGAGTCTGTGGAAAACACCAGGAAGGAGGCAGGACTGTAAGGTGGAGTCTGTGGAAAACACCAGGAAGGAGGCAGGACTGTAAGGTGGAGTCTGGAAAACACCAGGAAGGAGGCAGGACTGTAAGGTGGAGTCTGGAAAACACCAGGAAGGAGGCAGGACTGTAAGGTGGAGTCTGGAAAACACCAGGAACTAGGTAGAACTGTAGAGGTGATGTCTGGAAAACATCATAAAGGGGGGGGGGGGGGTGGGACTATGAGGGTGGAGTTTGGGTAAATCCAGGATGGAGGTGGGACTGTGAGGTGGAGTCTGCGGAATACCAGAATGGAGGTGGTACTGTGAGGTGGAGTCTGGGGAAAACCAGGAAGGAGGTGAGACCATCGGGTGGAGTTTGGGGAACACCAGGAAGGAGGTGGGATTGTGGAAGACCAGAACAAGGTAGGACTGTGAGGGTAGCGTCTGGGAAACACCATAAAGGGGGGGGGGGGTGAAACCAGGGGCATGGAGTCTGGAAAACACCAGGAAGGACTGTAAGGTGGAGTCTGGAAAACACCAAGAACTATGTATAACTGTAGGGGTAGTGTCTGGCAAACACCATAAGGGGGGGAGGTGGAACTATGAGGGTGAAGTTTGGGTAAATCCAGGATGGAGGTGGGACTGTGAGGTGGAGTTTGGGGAAAACCAGGAATGAGGTGGGACCATAGGGGTAGTGTCTGTGAAACACCATAGGGGGGAGGTAGAGCCTGAGTAACACCAAAAAGGTGGTGGGGCTGTGGGGGGAGGAGTCTGAGGAATACCAGGATGGAGGTGGGCATGTGGGTGGAGGCTGGGGAATACCAAGACAGAGGTGCGACTGTGGGGTGGAGTCTGGACAACACCAGGAATGAGGAGGGACTATGAGGGTGAAGTCTGCAAAACAAGGAGTTGGGACTGAGGGAGGTGTGAAATCTGAGGAATACCAGGACAGAGGTGGGACTGTGCAGGTAGAGTCTGGGGAAGACCATAAACTGGGTGGAACCAAGGGGGTCCATTCTGGGAAACACAAGGAAAGGAGCGGGACTGTAGGAGTGGAGTCTGAGTTGGAACTGTAGGGGTAGAGTCTGGGGAACACCAGAATAAAGGTAGGACAGAGAGGGTGGAGAACATCTGGAAGGAGGTAAGGTAGGGCCTTAGGTGTGGAATCTGGAAAACTGGAAGCAGGTGGGGCCATGGGGGCGGAGTCTGAAGAACACCTTGAAGAAGGTGTAGAGAATACAGAACTGTGAGGCGTTGTCGCCCCCCCGCCCCGCAGCATGACGGTTCAGCATATTAATTTCAGTGTTCATCCTTCTAGATTTCCTCAGAACAAAAAGTGACAAATTAGGTCAGAACCCGCGAGGAGCGGCGCCGCTGACAGCGAAGGCCGCGCTGACCTAATTGCGAGGAGTACAGCGGGGCTCTGGGTGTTGCCATACCAACCATAAACCCGGTCTGCAGGCACACGGCTCTGAAATATGGAGCTCATTTCCTACATTCAATTATCGCCTCGCGCAGATCTCTGAGCCCAGACAGCAAGTGCGAGAAAAACATCCGCCAACCGCCCCGCCGCCACATGATGCCGATTGGTGGCCGGGGGCAATTAACCTTCCTAAAGGAGAACTCTGGCCTTCCCTTCAGTCTTGCACCGCTGTACCGGCTCCTGTCCTGGACTGAAACGGCTTCCTCTGATTTCACTGCACACTGTGAGCTTCTCACAATGTGCACTAGAAGCTGCAGGCAGTCAGATGTAGCCCCGTCTCATTTCCTGGCTGAAGGACTTCCAGCATCATCTAGCCCTCTCCTCCCCCAACCTGACTGCCCCTGGTCCCATCCCTTTCATTCAAAGTATTTCAGTTCATGGAAGCTCAGCATCACAAAGAGAGAGAGGCTGTAGCGCGGGCCCAGGAGCTTACCATCTACCAGTACAGACCACCTGGGCCCAGGAGCTTACCATCTACCAGTACAGACCACCTGGGCCCAGGAGCTTACCATCTACCAGTACAGACCACCTGGGCCCAGGAGCTTACCATCTACCAGTACAGACAACCTGGACCCAGGAGCTTACCATCTACCAGTACAATGATCATCTGGGCCCAAGAGCTTACCATCTACCAGTACAGACCACCTGGGCCCAGGAGCTTACCATCTACCAGTACAGACCACCTGGGCCCAGGAGCTTACCATCTACCAGTACAGACCACCTGGGCCCAGGAGCTTACCATCTACCAGTACAGACCACCTGGGTCCAAGAGCTTACCATCTACCAGTACAATGATCATCTGGGCCCAAGAGCTTACCATCTACCAGTACAGACCACCTGGGCCCAGAAGCTTACCATCTACCAGTACAATGATCACCTGGGCCCAGGAGCTTACCATCTACCAGTACAGTGATCATCTACAATCTACCTACTAAATGGGCTTCTGATGATGTGACACCACCACTGGGCCATGAGAGTCGGGTGGGATTCTACCGGGGGAGGGGGGGGGTTACAAGAACCTAGCATGCGCGGGTGGAGTGGTCCTTTAAGAGACCCATAGCTGGCTGGGAATGAATAAAAATCGCCGGCTCAGTTGTTTTCCGCCCGTCGCGGCGCTCGCTATCTCGCTGCGCAGATTACAACACAAAGAGCGTCTTCAGAGCTCCTGACAAGCAAAGTCCTCACAAAGAAACCCGCTGCCTCTTCTCCGTGACGCTGGCTTACCCCCGGGCTCGCTCCACCACGCCGAACAATACCGCAAATTAATCACAGGTTACACAATACAGATGGTTCTCATTACACGCCGGGACCGCCTGCCAAATAATCCGCCGCAAAGTACGCAAATAAAACAGGAAAAAAAAAAAAAAAAAAATAGTGTTACTACTAGCCGCTGAAGGCGGGTGGCGAGCGGAGGGTTAAACGCGAGGTCACGGTGCGGAGGCGGAACGGACGCAAAGTTTAACGGTTATAATTATCCACCTCGTAAAATTGCTGCGATGTCCCAGGACAGCGTCCGAGGGCAGCGCTTCCAACCTTCGAGGTTAATAATGGCGCTCTCCGAAGAGACGCAAGCTGAACGCCGCTCGCGAGGTGAAGTCAGACGCTGGATTAATAACTTTATTAATGGGTTTCATTTCAGTCCGGCCCGACTTCCGACACGCGGGGGAAAAAAAATACACCGCCATTATCCCATCAAAGCGCCACTCGCAGCACTTTTTTCCCGCGGATGGGATAAAAGAGGAAGGGGGGGGGGTCATCCAGGTCGATAAAAAAAAAAAAAAAAAAAGGGCCACAAAAACATGAAAACGGCGGCAAATAACACAAGCAATTTCAGAGCCGAGTCTTAATGGGATGTAACAGCTGCTCGGAAAATTACCATTACCGAAAGAGCGGCACGCCGCTCCACGACGCAATGTACCTTCAAAGCAATTTGCCGTCTCCTCGCAGCCGCGCCGAATGAGAATAAATTATAAAAATGAAACAAAAATGTAAATTAAAACGCAAATAAAATTTAAAAAAGCAAACGCGGAAAATGACTTTAAATAAAAAGAAAAAAAAGCTTTTTTGGAGGGGGGGGGGGGGCCGGTGGCGCCACAACGCTCTACAGGTAGAGCTCACCGAGACAGTCCCGCGTCCATCACAGAGCTCAGTCTATACACACCGAGACAGTCCCGTGTCCATCACAGAGCTCAGTCTATACACACCGAGACAGTCCCATGTCCATCACAGAGCTCAGTCTATACACATCCTGAGACAGTCCCGTGTCCATCACAGAACTCAGTCTATACACACACCGAGACAGTCCCGTGTCCATCACAGAACTCAGTCTATACACATCCTGAGACAGTCCCGTGTCCATCACAGAGCTCAGTCTATACACATCCTGAGACAGTCCCGTGTCCATCACCGAGCTCAGTCTATACACATCCTGAGACAGTCCCGTGTCCATCACCGAGCTCAGTCTATATACACACCGAGACAGTCCCGTGTCCATCACAGAGCTCAGTCTATACACACACACCGAGACAGTCCCGTGTCCATCACAGAGCTCATTCTATACACACCGAGACAGTCCCGTGTCCATCACAGAGCTCAGTCTATACACACACCGAGACAGTCCCGTGTCCATCACAAAGCTCAGTCTATACACATCCTGAGACAGTCCCGTGTCCATCACAGAGCTCAGTCTATACACACCGAGACAGTCCCGTGTCCATCACAGAGCTCAGTCTATACACACCGAGACAGTCCCGTGTCCATCACAGAGCTCAGTCTATACACACACGAGACAGTCCCGTGTCCATCACAGAGTTCAGTCTATACACACCGAGACAGTCCCGTGTCCATCACAGAGCTCAGTCTATACACACACACCGAGACAGTCCCGTGTCCATCACAGAGCTCAGTCTATACACACCGAGACAGTCCCATGTCCATCACAGAGCTCAGTCTATACACACACCGAGACAGTCCCGTATCCATCACAGAGTTCAGTCTATACACACACCGAGACAGTCCCGTGTCCATCACAGAGCTCAGTCTATACACACACACACCGAGACAGTCCCGTGTCCATCACAGAGCTCAGTCTATACACACCGAGACAGTCCCGTGTCCATCACAGAGCTCAGTCTATACACACACACACCGAGACAGTCCCGTGTCCATCACAGAGCTCAGTCTATACACACCGAGACAGTCCCATGTCCATCACAGAGCTCAGTCTATACACACACCGAGACAGTCCCGTGTCCATCACAGAGCTCAGTCTATACACACACACCGAGACAGTCCCGTGTCCATCACAGAGCTCAGTCTATACACACACACACCGAGACAGTCCCTTGTCCATCACAGAGCTCAGTCTATACACACCGAGACAGTCCCGTGTCCATCACAGAGCTCAGTCTATACACACACACCGAGACAGTCCCTTGTCCATCACAGAGCTCAGTCTATACACACCGAGACAGTCCCGTGTCCATCACAGAGCTCAGTCTATACACACACCGAGACAGTCCCGTGTCCATCACAGAACTCAGTCTATACACATCCTGAGACAGTCCCGTGTCCATCACAGAGCTCAGTCTATACACATCCTGAGACAGTCCCGTGTCCATCACCGAGCTCAGTCTATACACATCCTGAGACAGTCCCGTGTCCATCACCGAGCTCAGTCTATACACATCCTGAGACAGTCCCGTGTCCATCACCGAGCTCAGTCTATATACACACCGAGACAGTCCCGTGTCCATCACAGAGCTCAGTCTATACACACACACCGAGACAGTCCCGTGTCCATCACAGAGTTCAGTCTATACACACCGAGACAGTCCCGTGTCCATCACAGAGCTCAGTCTATACACACACACCGAGACAGTCCCGTGTCCATCACAGAGCTCAGTCTATACACACCGAGACAGTCCCATGTCCATCACAGAGCTCAGTCTATACACACACCGAGACAGTCCCGTATCCATCACAGAGTTCAGTCTATACACACACCGAGACAGTCCCGTGTCCATCACAGAGCTCAGTCTATACACACACACACCGAGACAGTCCCGTGTCCATCACAGAGCTCAGTCTATACACACCGAGACAGTCCCGTGTCCATCACAGAGCTCAGTCTATACACACACACACCGAGACAGTCCCGTGTCCATCACAGAGCTCAGTCTATACACACCGAGACAGTCCCATGTCCATCACAGAGCTCAGTCTATACACACACCGAGACAGTCCCGTGTCCATCACAGAGCTCAGTCTATACACACACACCGAGACAGTCCCGTGTCCATCACAGAGCTCAGTCTATACACACACACACCGAGACAGTCCCTTGTCCATCACAGAGCTCAGTCTATACACACCGAGACAGTCCCGTGTCCATCACAGAGCTCAGTCTATACACACACACCGAGACAGTCCCTTGTCCATCACAGAGCTCAGTCTATACACACCGAGACAGTCCCGTGTCCATCACAGAGCTCAGTCTATACACACACCGAGACAGTCCCGTGTCCATCACAGAGCTCAGTCTATACACACTGAGACAGTCCCGTGTCCATCACAGAGCTCAGTCTATACACGCCGAGACAGTCCCGTGTCCATCACAGAGCTCAGTCTATACACACTGAGACAAGAGAAGCACAGAGACCCAGTGAAGACATCAATGTGTCTATAATCAGGTATGTAATGAAAAAAAATAATTTTTTTTGAGAATGTCATTATGTTGATGAGGGGGAGGGGTTTTTTTTCAAGCGTTTTTACCGCGATTTTGTTCAGGTCACCAATGTAAAAGGTGGAAAAACGCCTGTAATCTGCCCCAAAGAAGCTCATGTTTTTTTTGGAGCTTAGAGCGTTTTTCAGTGAACAGGTGCCATTGAAATGACTGGGATTTTGCTTGTCGGGCGTTTTACAAGCGTTTTATGAGCTGAAAACGCTCAGGTGTGAATGCAGCCTAAAGAACTTCCAGCGCACTGAGACTTCCTCAAAGCCAAAAGTAAAAATGATGGGGGAGATTTGCAGAGAATTCTACCACCTTATCTGTGGTAGAATTTGCGTCATTTATTGATTTACAGCCCTGAGCCGTTCACATTCCCAGCACACATGAGTTCTATAATCCCCCCCCCCTCGTGTGTCAGAGGTTTGCAGGGAATGTTCATCGGATCGGAAACATTCCAGAAAGAAGAAGCCGTCACGCCTGTTACACACGAAGGAATCGTTTCAGGCGCATGGCCACTGGCACATCCAGGTTTCTTCCGGAGCGTTGGCACCAACGGCCAAGTGATGCGCTCCTCAGCATTCCTGACGTGTCTCTACGCCTAAGGCGGGACATCTGCTGCGGTTACCCAGGACACACCTGTCCACTCCAGTGACCCAGGCATCTCCAGTGACCCTAGTCACCCCAGCATCTCCAGTGCCTCCGTGAAACCTGTCCATTCCAGTGACCCCAGCATCTACAGTGACCCCAGTCATTCCTGACGTGTCTCTACTCCTAAGGCGGGACATCTGCTGCGGTTACCCAGGACACACCTGTCCACTCCAGTGACCCCAGCATCTCCAGTGACCCTAGTCACCCCAGCATCTCCAGTGCCTCCGTGAAACCTGTCCACTCCAGTGACCCCAGCGTCTCCAATGACCCCAGTCATTTCTGACGTGTCTCTACGCCTAAGGCGGGACATCTGCTGCTGTTACCCAGGACACACCTGTCCACTCCAGTGACCCAAGCATCTCCTGTGATCCTAGTCACCCCAGCATCTCCAGTGCCTCCGTGAAACCTGTCCATTCCAGTGACCCCAGCGTCTCCAATGACCCCAGCATCTACAGTGACCCCAGTCATTCCTGACGTGTCTCTACTCCTAAGGCGGGACATCTGCTGCGGTTACCCAGGACACACCTGTCCACTCCACTGACCCTAGTCACCCCAGCATTTCCAGTGCCTCCGTAAATCCTGTCCACTCCAGACCCCAGCCGTTCCTGATGTCTCTCTACGCCTGAAACAGGAGATCTGCTGCTGTTACCCAGGACACACCTGTCCACCCAAAAGACCCCAGCGTCTCCAATGACCCTAGTCATCCCAGCATCTCCAGTGCCTCCCTGAAACCTGTCCACTTCAGTGACCCCAGCGTCTCCAATGACCCCAGCACCTACAGTGACCCCAGTCATTCCTGACGTGTCTCTACACCTAAGGTGGGACATATGCTGCGGTTACCCAGGACACAGCTGTCCACTCCAGTGACCCCAGCATCTGCAGTACCGCTGTGAAACCTGTCCACTCCAGTGACCCCAGTCATTTGAGACGTGTCTCTACGCCTAAGGCGGGACATCTGCTGCTGTTACCCAGAACACACCTGTCCACTCCATTGACCCCAGTCACCCCAGCTTCTCCAGTGACCCCGTGAAACCTGTCCACTCCAGTGACGCCAGTATTTCCAGTGACCCCAGTGTCTGAAGTGACCCCAGCACTCCTGTGCCTCCATGAAACCTGTACATTCCAGTGACCCCAGTGCTTCAGGGGACTCTGTGAACCCTAACCACTCCGTGCAGTCACCCCAGCACTCCCCTACCTATAGTAAACCTGTCCACTCTAGTGACCCCAGCATTCCTCAACCTTTAGTGACCATGTCCCCTGTACATATCAGTGACCCCAGTGTCTCCAGTGACCCCAGTGTCCCCAGTGATCCCCAGTGATCCCCAGTGCTTCAGGGGACTCTATGAACCCTAACCACTCCGTCCAGTCACCCCAGCACTCCTCTACATATAGTAAACCTATCCACTCTAGTGACCCCAGCATTCCTCATCCTTTACTGACCATGTCCCCTGTACGTTCCAGTGACCCCAGCACTTTTGTGCCTCTGGTGACTCTTTGAAACCTGTTCACTTTAGTGATCCCAGCACTTTTGTTGTGTCCCTATTGACTGTGTCCCCTGTCCACCCCAATGCCTCCAGTCATGCCAAACACACAATTCCCCTCCCCCGCCCCCCCCAACCCTCTGGTGACTTGGTGAACCCTGTCCACTCCAGTGACCCCCCCAGCACGCCTGTTCCTTCAGTGACCCTGTGACCCCCCGTGCACTCCTAGGGACCCCACTGCCTCCAAAGATTCCATTGTTAAAAAGGACTCTGTGCCCCCAGAGCATTGTGTCTTCCTGCGGCTCCAGTTCACCACTGACACCCCATGTCTTCCATGCAGCCTTAGGTACGCGCCTTTATCTCCAGGACTCTCTGTCCCCCTGACACTACACACACCACAGGGACCATGGAAACACATTTCTAACAGAGTAAATCAGCAGTGAGGAATCAGTATATGCGGGGTTCTTCTTTAACCCTGGACATTATCCAGGTACGCCTGTCTTCTCTAACATGACACACTTCATATAAACATACATAACCCGCGTGTTCCCTCTGACAGTGATCTGTGTCTGTGATACCGGTCATCAATAACGCGGGCTGCTGCTTAGTGTCAGTATGGCGGGGACAGCGACGGTGGCGGGTCACCTGGAGAACATCAAGTCACACACTTACAGGGGACATGGCAGGCGAATCGGAGACCTTACAGCAGACTGCCAGTGAAACGTGGAGAATAGAAGACACATGTCACCGCCGTACTGCCTGTGGTGTCACCGTATGGACCAGCACCATCACATGAAGGAAGAGAAGTCACAATACTCCCCATATCCCCAATAAGTATTTTTTTTTGTCCTCAATCCTCTGGATTCTCTAATCTGCTGCCTGCCCTGACCTTTGGCCTGTATTTGGGTTCTTAATCTCAGCAACCTGCTCTGGTGGGGGTCTGCAGTCCTGCCTGGCTGGCTGTTCAGCATGCTCCCCTGTGCTGGGGTCCACATTCCCGCTGCCTGGTTCGGTTCGCCATTCATCCAGTGCGCTTCTGTGTTGGGGTCAGCTGTCTAGCTGCCTTGTCCCATCTACTGTTCATCCAGTAAACTCCTGAGCTGGGGTCCGCAGTTCGGGTGCCGGGTCTGCTCATCATCCAGCAGGTATCTGTAGTCTCGCTGCCTGGTCCTGTCTGTTCTTCCAGTCTCACTCCTGAGCTGAGCTCTGCAGCCCTTCGAGCTGATCTAAATCATTATTCATCCCGTACACCTCTGAGCTACCATCCAAAGTCCTTCTACCTGGTCTGACCCGATGTTCATCCCGTACTCCTCTGAGCTACCATCCAAAGTCCTTCTACCTGGTCTGACCCGATGTTCATCCCATACACATCTGAGCTACCATCCAATGTCCTTTTACCTGGTCCGACCCGATGTTCATCCCAAACACCTCTGAGCTACCATCCAATGTCCTTCTACCTGGTCTGACCCGATGTTCATCCCAAACACCTCTGAGCTACCATCCAATGTCCTTCTGCCTGGTCCGACCCGATGTTCATCTTGTACACCTCTGAGCTACCATCCAAAGTCCTTCTGCCTGGTCTGACCCGATGTTCATCCCGTACACCTCTGAGCTACCATCCAAAGTCCTTCTACCTGGTCTGAACCGATGTTCATCCCGTACACCTCTGAGCTACCATCCAAAGTCCTTCTACCTGGTCTGACCCGATGTTCATCCCGTACACCTCTGAGCTACCATCCAAAGTCCTTCTGCCTGGTCTGACCAGATGTTCATCCCGTACACCTCTGAGCTACTATCCAAAGTCCTTCTACCTGGTCTGACCCGATGTTCATCCCATACACATCTGAGCTACCATCCAAAGTCCTTCTGCCTTGTCTGACCCGATGTTCATCCCATATGCTCCTGAGTTGGGGATCCACCACAAGTTGGCTGTCTCGTCCTATCCTTTGCTCATCTATTAGTTTCCTGAGTTTGGGTCTACTGCCTAGTTGGGCCCACTACTCTGCCGAGTTAGGGTCCACACTTGTCCCCCCCATATGGCGATTAATTAGAGTCCCTACCAATGACCAGTAATATAGAGCTCCACCCCCCCCATGGCTATTAATAGAGAGACGTTTTTACCCTCCCCCCCAATGGCTATTAATACAGAGCCCTCCCGGCTACTAATATAGAGCCCACCCCCCCCCCCCCATTAATACAGAGTTGTCATCCCCCAATGACCATTAATATAGAGTCTCCCCTATGGCTATTAATATACAGCATCCAACAAAAGTAAGTATACCCCTCAGTCACACCGTCATCGTCCCCATGGCTATTATTACAGAGCCCCCCCCCCCATTAATACAGATTCATCGTCCCCCAATGACCATTAATATAGAGTCCCCCCCCATGGCCGTTCATAGAGAGTCGCCCCCCCCCCCCATGGCTATTATTTTTGAGCATCCAACAAAACTAAGTACACCCCTCAGTCACATTTTTGTAAATCTTTTCTTGTATCTTTTCATGTGACAACACTGAAGAAATGACACTTGTCTACAATGTAAAGTAGTGAGTGTACAGCTTGTATAACAGTGTAAATTTGCTGTCCCCTCAAAATAACTCAACACACAGCCATTAATGTCTAAACCGCTGGCAACAAAAGTGAGTACACCCCTAAGTGAAAATCTCCACATTGGGCCCAAAGTGTCAATATTTTGTGTGGCCACCATTATTTTCCAGCACTGCCTTAACCCTCTTGGGCATGGAGGTCACCAGAGCTTCACAGGTTGTCACTGGAGTCCTCTTCCCCTCCTCCATGATGACATCACAGAGCTGGTGGATGTTAGAGACCTTGCACTCCTCCACCTTCCGTTTGAGGATGTCCCACAGATGATCAATAGGGTTTAGGTCTGGAGACATGCTTGGCCAGTCCATCACCTTTACCCTCGGCTTCTTTAGCAAGGCAGTGGTCATCTTGGAGGGGTGTTTGGGGTGGTTATCATGTTGGAATACTGCCCTGCGGCCCAGTCTCTGAAGGGAGGGGATCATGCTCTGCTTCAGTATGTCACAGTACATGTTGGCATTCATGGTTCCCTCAATGATCTGTAGCCCCCCAGTGCCGGCAGCACTCATGCAGCCCCAGACCATGACACTCCCACCACCATGCTTGACTGTAGACAAGACACACTTGTCTTTGTCCTCCTCACCTGGTTGCCCCCACACACGCTTGTCACCATCTGAACCAAATACGTTTATCTTGGTCTCATCAGACCACAGGACATGGTTCCAGTAATCCATGTCCTTAGTCTGCTTGTCTTCAGCAAACTGTTTGCGGACTTTCTTGTGCATCATCTTTAGAAGAGGCTTCCTTCTGGGACGACAGCCATGCAGACCAATTTGATGCAGTGTGTGGCGTATGGTCTGAGCACTGACAGGCTGACCCCCCACCCCTACAACCTCTGCAGCAATGCTGGCAGCACTCATACGTCTATTTCCCAAAGACAACCTCTGGATATGACGCTGATCACGTGACCTCAACTTCTTTGGTGGACCATGGCGAGGCCTGTTCTGAGTGGAACCTGTCCTGTTATACCCCTGTATGGTCTTGGCCACCGTGCTGCAGCTCAGTTTCAGGGTCTTGGCAATCTTCTTATAGCCTAGGCCATCTTTATGTAGAGCAACAATTCTTTTTTTCAGATCCTCAGAGAGTTCTTTGCCATGAGGTGCCATGTTGTACTTCCAGTGACCAGTATGAGAGAGTGAGAGCGATAACACCAAATTTAACACACCTGCTCCCCATTCACACCTGAGACCTTGTAACACTAACGAGTCACATGACACCGGGGAGGGAAAATGGCTAATCTGGCCCAATTTGGACATTTTCACTTAGGGGTGTACTGACTTTTGTTGCCAGCGGTTTAGACATTAATGGCTGTGTTGAGTTATTTTGAGGGGACAGCAAATTTACACTGTTATACAAGCTGTACACTCACTACTTTACATTGTAGACAAGTGTCATTTCCTCAGTGTTGTCACATGAAAAGAGAGAAGAAAAGATTTACACAAATGTGACTGAGGGGTGTACTTACTTTAGGGAGATACTGTAGAGTCTGCCCCCCCCCCTCCATTAATACAGAGTCGTCGTCCCACCCCCATGGCTATTAACCCCTTCAATACGGGACACTTTCACCCCCTTCCTGCCCAGACCAATTTTCAGCTTTCAGCGCTCTCACACTTTGAATGACAATTACTCGGTCATGTAACGCTGTACCCAAACAAACTATCATTTTTTTCCCACACAAATCAGAACTTTCTTTTGGTGGGATTTAATCACCACTGAGGGGTTTTTTGTTTGTTTGTTTGTTTTTTGAGAGAAGTGAAAAAAAAAAAAAAAAAGTTTTTAACTTGTAAACAACAAATCTCAGAAAGAGGCTCGGTCCTTAAGTGGTTAAAGTTGTAATTTTTTTCCCCACAATTCTGGGGAAAAGGAATAAACCAATTTTTTATTTATTTATTTTTATACAAATTTGTCATAACGGGTTATTTCTCACACACAGGATATGTATAGTTCCAATTACACCCCAAAACACATTCTCCCATTCCTCCCGAGTATGGCGATACCCCACGTGTAAGGGCCGGTTCAAACCATAGAAACGCAGTCCGGATGCGTTCCTGACCCCCGACGGCACCGCAGACGGGCCCACCGACGGCACCGCAGACGGGCCCACCGACGGCACCGCAGACGGGCCCACCGACGGCACCGCAGACGGGCCCACCGACAGCCCCTCCGACGGCCCCACCGACGGGCCCACCGACGGGCCCACCGACGGGACCGCAGACGGGACCGCAGACGGGCCCTCCGACGGGACCGCAGACGGGCCCTCCGACGGGACCGCAGACGGGCCCTCCGACGGGACCGCAGACGGGCCCTCCGACGGGACCGCAGACGGGCCCTCCGACGGGACCGCAGACGGGCCCTCCGACGGGACCGCAGACGGGCCCTCCGACGGGACCGCAGACGGGCCCTCCGACGGGACCGCAGACGGGCCCTCCGACGGGACCGCAGACGGGCCCTCCGACGGGCCCGCAGACGGGCCCTCCGACGGGCCCGCAGACGGGCCCTCCGACGGGCCCGCAGACGGGCCCTCCGACGGGACCGCAGACGGGCCCGCAGACGGGCCCTCCGACGGGCCCGCAGACGGGCCCTCCGACGCGACCGCAGACGGGCCCTCCGACGCGACCGCAGACGGGCCCTCCGACGCGACCGCAGACGGGCCCTCCGACGCGTCCGCAGACGGGCCCTCCGACGCGACCGCAGACGGGCCCTCCGACGCGACCGCAGACGGGCCCTCCGACGCGACCGCAGACGGGCCCTCCGACGCGACCGCAGACGGGCCCTCCGACGCGACCGCAGACGGGCCCTCCGACGGGACCGCAGACGGGCCCTCCGACGGGACCGCAGACGGGCCCTCCGACGGGACCGCAGACGGGCCCTCCGACGGGACCGCAGACGGGACCGCAGACGGGCCCGCAGACGGGACAGCAGACGGGCCCGCAGACGGGACAGCAGACGGGCCCGCAGACGGGACAGCAGACGGGCCCGCAGACGGGACAGCAGACGGGCCCGCAGACGGGACAGCAGACGGGCCCGCAGACGGGACAGCAGACGGGACAGCAGACGGGACAGCAGACGGGCCCGCAGACGGGCCCGCAGACGGGACAGCAGACGGGCCCGCAGACGGGACAGCAGACGGGACAGCAGACGGGCCCGCAGACGGGACAGCAGACGGGACAGCAGACGGGCCCGCAGACGGGCCCGCAGACGGGACAGCAGTCGGGCCCGCAGACGGGACAGCAGACGGGACAGCAGACGGGACAGCAGACGGGACAGCAGACGGGACAGCAGACGGGCCCGCAGACGGGCCCGCAGACGGGACAGCAGACGGGACAGCAGACGGGACAGCAGACGGGACAGCAGACGGGACAGCAGACGGGACAGCAGACGGGACAGCAGACGGGACAGCAGACGGGACCGCAGACGGGACCGCAGACGGGACCGCAGACGGGCCCTCTTTATTACTGGTCTGTGTTTTACACTGTAAGCGGTAGCTAGTTGTGGATCAGTGTGAGGAGGAGGACCTGGTAACAGGCAGTTACCGCGGTTTGTTGATATTTGTGACCGGCTGTGATTGGATACAGCCGGTCACATGGTAAAGAGCCATTTTCATTGGCTCTTTACCCTGATCAGGGATGGCCTGCAATGAGCGGCCCTCATTGCAGCTATACCATCCTCCACTTTCCTGGAAGGACATTGGAGGGTGTGTGTGGGAACGTGTACCCATCGGTGAGGTCAGTCATCATGGAGGACACCATCCTGCCCCACGTGGGGCGCCAATAAAAAAAAGACACCCCCCCTCATCACCTTATATTTTGCCTTTTCCTGCCCCCACCCCCCTCCCCCCATCAACATACTAATGAAATTTTTAAAAACAATCTTTCCATTTTTATGACATACTTTATTACAGACCTGATGATGTCATTACTGGGTCTCTGTGTTTCTCTACACAACACAGGCAGATCATGGCTGGTGGGAGGGGCCAGCAGGGTGATGTACGCACTCCTCTCAAGAGCCCTCAGCCCTGATGCAAGCAGTGGGAGGAGTTATGCAAATATCAAAATGCTTTAAAAGACGGGTGTCAGTCTGGTCAGATGCTGAGGCTCCATGATTGCAAGAACTGAAAACCAATGAATGAAAAGGGGTAGTGGCCAGGGACCGTCAGTCCTCCAGCCAGGAAATGGGGCGGGGCTCTACCTGACTTGCTGCCGCTTCTAAAGCACATGGTGAAAAGCTTGCAGTGTGCGGTGACATCAGAGGAAGCCCTTTCAGTCCAGGGGGAGGAGCCGGTACACCTGTGCAAGACTGAAGGGGAGGGCAGAGGGAGGAGCCTAGACACCCGTGCAAGATGGGAGGGGTGGAGGGAGGAGCCAGTACACTTGAGCAAGACTGAAGGGGAGGGGCAGAGGGAGAAGGAGTGGCGGAGGGAGGAGCCAGTACACCCGTGAAAGACTGAAGGGGAGTGGCGGAGGGAGGAGCCAGTACACCCGTGCAAGACTGAAGGGGAGGGGCAGAGGGAGGAGCCAGTACACCCGTGCAAGACTGAAGGGGAGGGGCAGAGGGAGGAGCCAGTACACCCGTGCAAGACTGAAGGGGAGGGGCAGAGGGAGGAGCCAGTACACCCGTGCAAGACTGAAGGGGAGGGGCAGAGGGAGGAGCCAGTACACCCGTGCAAGACTGAAGGGGAGGGGCAGAGGGAGGAGCCAGTACACCCGTGCAAGACTGAAGGGGAGGGGCAGAGGGAGGAGCCAGTACACCCGTGCAAGACTGAAGGGGAGGGGCAGAGGGAGGAGCCAGTACACCCGTGCAAGACTGAAGGGGAGGGGCAGAGGGAGGAGCCAGTACACCCGTGCAAGACTGAAGGGGAGGGGCAGAGGGAGGAGCCAGTACACCCGTGCAGGACTGAAGGGGAGGGGCAGAGGGAGGAGCCAGTACACCCCGTGCAAGACTGAAGGGGAGGGGCAGAGGGAGGAGCCAGTACACCCCGTGCAAGACTGAAGGGGAGGGGCGGAGGGAGGAGACAGTACACCCGTGCAAGACTGAAGGGGAGGGGCAGAGGGAGGAGCCGGTACACCAGTGCAAGACTGAAGGGGAGGGGCGTAGGGAGGATCCAGTACACCCGTGCAAGACTGAAGGGGAGGGGCAGAGGGAGGAGCCGGTACACCCATGCAAGACTGAAGGGGAGGGGCAGAGGGAGGAGCCGGTACACCTGTGCAAGAGTGAAGGGGAGGAGGTCAGCCCCCTTTATCGGAGACTCGTGTACCCCGTCATTGGGGAGGGGGGGGACCCCGTCATTGGGGAGGGGGGGACCCCGTCATTGGGGAGGGGGGGGACCCCGTCATTGGGGAGGGGGGGGCCCCGTCACTGGGGGATTGGTGCATACATTGTACGTGTCTGCCCGTACAATGTATGAACCAATCCCAAATGCAGAATTTCCTCACCAGTGCTGACAAGCCGCATTAAATGGGTCACACCAGCAACATCATACACACCATGAAGCCAGAGGCCAGCCCCGCCCACCAGGGGGCGGCACCTAAAACTGTCAACTTCTCTGACAATGACATCTGACAAGTCCCTCCCCCGAGAAGTGGTCGGGGCAGGAATATGGCGGACTGCAAAGCTGACATGTTGCAGGCCCTGGGGAGGCCCAACCTCATCCTCCCGTGACCGGTTCTCTTTACAGACCCCAAATTCTGTACCCCCCTCCCCTCCCCCACGGTCACTTACCTCTTCCAGCTCATCCTTGGCGTCCAGGCTGGTGGAGACGAATAACTTGACCTTCGCCTTCTGCTCCATGTTGGGGGGGCGGGGTCACCGTTCTGTGTTCACGCCCTGTTGGGGGGCGGGGACTGTCATATACGATAGGCCTGTCTCTGTACCTGGGGGGAGTGTGCTCCTTATAAATCAAGATCCTGATTGGGCGATGGGAGTGGCTGTGATTTTAGGGACATCTAGACTAAAATTTGGGGGGAGGGGGGTTCTAGAAAACTTGTGGGGGCCCCCCTACAGCTAGGTATGGGGGGGGAGGTCTGTAGGATATACGGGGCCCTGAGATGTATATTTGGGGCTCTGGGGGGAGGGGAGAATAAAGGATCAAGGGGCCCCCGGGCCCTTTAATAAGCAGCCCTGTGAAATATAAGGGGGGGCCTCTCAATGTGTATCTGGGGCCCTATGAGGCGGGGACTGAAATAGATAAGGGGGGGCCCTGGCAGTGTACTGCGGAACCTACGTGGCTCCAAGGGCCCCTGGCTGTCTACTAAGAGCCTATATAAAAAAAGAGGGGCCTCAGGGGCCCCTAGCTATCTAATAAAGGCCTTTGTGCAAGGAGGGGCCCCTGGCTGAATATTGGGGATCCCACAGTTAAAGAGGGGCCCCTGACTGTAGGTGCCCTATATACCTTAGAGGGGCCCCTAGGGTTTTTTTTATAAAATAAAGGGGCCCCTGGCGGTTTTTTAATGAAATAAAGGGGCCCCTGGGGGCCAATATGTAAGGAGGGGCCCCTGGCTGACTATTAGGGACCCCACAAATAAAGGGGGGCCCCTGACTACAAGCACCTTAGAGGGTATAGGGGGCCCTAATGGGTAACAAAGGGGGGCTTATGGGATAAAAGGGGGCCCCTGGCTGTCTATAAGGGGCCCTATGGGGGGGGGAATGAGGGTCCTATGTGGCCCAAGGCGCTGACTGGGAGTTCAGGGGCCCTGTGTGGAGTGTGGGGGCCCCTGGCTGGCTACAAGGGGGGCTTATGGGATAAAAGGGGTCCCCTGGCTGTCTATGAGGGTCCTATCTGGCCCAAGCCGTTGAGTGGGAGGTCAGGGGCCCTGTGTGAAGTGTGGGGGGGCCCCTGTCAGGGTACTGAGGCGCTGAGTTCCGCGGCGCCCCGGCCCTCTCCTAGCCACACACAGGAAACCATCCACAGCTCACAACCACCGGCCGGAAGCACCCGCCCCCGGCGCCAGCCGCTGTCCAATCACAGAGCGGGACCGACAGCAGCTCGCTCCGCCCTCCGGCGTGACGTCCCCGCTCAAAAAACCAATGGCGGCCGAGCACGGCTTGACGAGGGGGAGGAAGTCAGGTGACCCGCCCTCTGCAGCGCAGACGCCGCCATGTTTGTAGAGGGCAAGGGGGGAAAGCTACGACTTTCTGATTGGCTGAGCAGCGGGGTCCGTCATCGGTGGGCGCCGGAAGTCAGGACAGCATGTGAGTGTGCTGTGTTGCTAATAGCAAATTCCCCCTTTTCCTGTTACCTATAGCAATTTATCAGTATATATATATATATAAATAAATAAATATGTGTATATGTATATATAGATATAATGTTTTGGGGTTCTAAGTAATTTTCTAGCGAAAAAATACAGCACGTCAGAAATAGGGCCGGTCCTCAAGGGGTTAAGATCACGTGAACGCTGCGATTGGCTGCCACAGCGGTCACGCGATCCGGAAAAACTCCGGATCGCAAGCAGCGATTGGTTAGGCGTCGCCAACTGTGCTGGGGGGGGGGGTGGGGGGAGCGCACGCTCTCCACACAGCTGTATTGAGAGCAATTCACGCAAGTATGCGGCCTCTCGGCACCAAGGGGGTTTCAATCCGAAATCATGAAACTAAATTCGGTTCAAATTGGATTTGAAAGTTTAATTAAAAAGCAAGAATATAGGAAAAAAGGGAATAGAATAGAAAAAAGACTAGAATAGAGTGAAACTGAACAGGATAGAATAGAAAATAAAAGAATAGAATATAAATATAATAGAAAATAAGGGAATAGAATAGAAAAAAAGACTAGAATAGAATAACAATGAACAGGATGGAATAGAAAATAAAAGAATAGGAAAAATATACTGGAAAATAAGGGAATAGAATATAAAAAAAAGACTAGAATAGAGTAAAACTGAACAGGATAGAATAGAAAATAAAATAAAAGAATAAAATATACTAGAAAATAAGGGAATAGAATAGAAAAAAGACTAGAATAGAGTGAAACTGAACAGGATAGAATAGAAAATAAAAGAATAGACTAAAATATAATAGAAAATAAGGGAATAGAAAAAAAAGACTAGAATAGAGTAAAACTGAACAGGATAGAATAGAAAATAAAAGAATAGAATATAAATATAATAGAAAATAAGGGAATAGAATAGAAAAAAAGACTAGAATAGAATAACAATGAAGAGGATGGAATAGAAAATAAAAGAATAGGAAAAATATACTGGAAAATAAGGGAATAGAATATAAAAAAAAGACTAGAATAGAGTAAAACTGAACAGGATAGAATAGAAAATAAAATAAAAGAATAAAATATACTAGAAAATAAGGGAATAGAATAGAAAAAAGACTAGAATAGAGTGAAACTGAACAGGATAGAATAGAAAATAAAAGAATAGACTAAAATATAATAGAAAATAAGGGAATAGAAAAAAAAGACTAGAATAGAGTAAAACTGAACAGGATAGAATAGAAAATAAAAGAATAGGATAAAATATACTAGAAAATAAGGGAATAGAATATAAAAAAAGACTAGGATAGAGTAAAACTGAACAGGATAGAATAGAAAATAAAAGAATAAAATATACTAGAAAATAAGAGAATAGAATAGAAAAAAAACTAGAATAGAATAAAACTGAACAGGGTGGAATAGAAAATAAAAGAATAAAATATACTAGAAAATAAGAGAATAGAATAGAAAAAAAACTAGAATAGAAAATAAAAGAATAA
Source organism: Lithobates clamitans (assembly GCA_037952925.1). Taxonomy (NCBI): domain Eukaryota; kingdom Metazoa; phylum Chordata; class Amphibia; order Anura; family Ranidae; genus Lithobates; species Lithobates clamitans. The sequence goes on along the minus strand of JBBGZY010002350.1, from coordinate 134,068 downwards.
ACTATAAATATAATAGAAAATAAGGGAATAGAAAAAAAAGACTAGAATAGAGTAAAACTGAACAGGATAGAATGGAAAATAAAATAAAAGAATAAAATATACTACAAAATAAGGGAATAGAATATAAAAAAAAACTAGAATAGAATAAAACTGAACAGGATGCAATAGAAAATAAAAGAATAGGAAAAAATATACTAGAAAATAAGGGAATAGAATATAAAAAAAGACTAGGATAGAGTAAAACTGAACAGGATAGAATAGAAAATAAAATAAAAGAATAAAATATACTAGAAAATAAGGGAATAGAATAGAAAAAAAGACTAGAATAGAATAAAACTGAACAGGATGGAATAGAAAATAAAAGAATAGACTATAAATATAAAAGAAAATAAGGGAATAGAATAGAAAAAAATAGAAAATAATGGAAAATAAGAGAAAATAATAGAATAGAATAAAATGAAAGATAATAACCATCCTCTGAAATTTGAATAGAATAAAAAAGAATAGAATGGAAAATAAGAGAATAGACTTGAAAAAAAGGAATAAAATAAAATAGAAATAGCAAAATTTGAATTTCTTATGGAATAAATTTGAATAGAATTGAAAAGATTAGAATATAAAATTAGAGAATAGAACAATATAGAATATAACTGTCTCCTGAAATTAAAATTTGAATAGAATAAATTCGAATTGGAAAATGAATTATTTAAATAACAAACCAAAACAAAACGCTTTTTTATTCTTGTCCTGCACATGTCTACAATCAGGGGGCCAATATGTCCGCTCCCCCGGATCCCACCTGCCCGGCCGTGGGCGTGTCCTACCCACAATGCAGTGCGGGGGGAGGAGGAGTGTATACTGTATGGAGTGTATACAGAGATATGTGAGGACCCCGCCAGGCCCGCTACAACCTGATGCTTCTCACATAGGACATGATTGGAGACGGCGGGGGGCCCTTCAGGCAAAACCACAGGTTCTCTTCATAAACAACCCCTCCCCCCCCACACTGTCTTCACCGCAGTCCCCCACATCTCCTAGTACTTCCAGGTATGAAGGATCATGTGACCTCCTCCCTGGGTGCGGTGCGGCCAATCAGCAGGCAGGTATGTGGAGGCGGGCAAAAGATCATTAACTCCATGTGACCTCCTCCTAGGGTTCACTGCCCTGACCAGCCACTCAGCAGGCCAGTATGTGCTCTCTTATGTGGCCCTTGGAGCCCTCTGATGTGGTCCATGGAGTCCTCTGATGTGGTCCATGGAGCCCTCTGATGTGGTCCATGGAGCCCTCTGATGTGGTCCATGGAGCCCTCTGATGTGGTCCATGGAGTCCTCTGATGTGGTCCATGGAGTCCTCTGATGTGGTCCATGGAGTCCTCTGATGTGGTCCATGGAGTCCTCTGATGTGGTCCATGGAGTCCTCTGATGTGGTCCATGGAGTCCTCTGATGTGGTCCATGGAGTCCTCTGATGTGGTCCATGGAGTCCTCTGATGTGGTCCACGGAGTCCTCTGATGTGGTCCATGGAGTCCTCTGATGTGGTCCATGGAGTCCTCTGATGTGGTCCACGGAGTCCTCTGATGTGGTCCACGGAGTCCTCTGATGTGGTCCATGGAGTCCTCTGATGTGGTCCATGGAGTCCTCTGATGTGGTCCATGGAGTCCTCTGATGTGGTCCATGGAGTCCTCTGACTTAGCCCTCACAGTCCTCTGATGTGGCCCTTGGAGCCCTGTAATGTGGCCCTCTTTGTGCCCCTCGGAGCCCTCTGATGTGGTCCGCAGAACTTAGGGTCATAGTCACCATTTTCTTCCTCCAAACACGGCGAGTCGAGTTGATGCCAAAGAGCTGAATTTTGGTCTCATCTGACCACAGCACTTTCTCCCCCAATCCTTCTCTGAATCATTTAGATGTTCACTGGGAGACTTCAGATGTTCCTCTACATGTGTCTTCCTGAGGAGGGGGACTCACTGTGTTTGGAGGAAGAAAAATGATGACTATGACCCTAAGAACACCATCCCTGCAGTCACACATCATCCCTCCAGTCACACATCATCCCTACAGTCACACATCATCCCTACAGTCACACCCCATCCCTACAGTCACACATCATCCCTACAGTCACACATCATCCCTACAGTCACACACCATCCCTACAGTCACACATCATCCCTACAGTCACACATCATCCCTACAGTCACACATCATCCCTACAGTCACATCATCCCTACAGTCACACCCCATCCCTACAGTCACATCATCCCTACAGTCACACATCATCCCTACAGTCACACCCCATCCCTACAGTCACATCATCCCTACAGTCACACCCCATCCCTACAGTCACACACCATCCCTACAGTCACACATCATCCCTACAGTCACACATCATCCCTACAGTCACACCCCATCCCTACAGTCACATCATCCCTACAGTCACACCCCATCCCTACAGTCACACACCATCCCTACAGTCACACACCATCCCTACAGTCACACATCATCCCTACAGTCACACATCATCCCTACAGTCACACCCCATCCCTACAGTCACACCCCATCCCTACAGTCACACACCATCCCTACAGTCACACATCATCCCTACAGTCACATCATCCCTACAGTCACACCCCATCCCTACAGTCACACCCCATCCCTACAGTCACATCATCCCTACAGTCACACCCCATCCCTACAGTCACACATCATCCCTACAGTCACACATCATCCCTACAGTCACACACCATCCCTACAGTCACACATCATCCCTACAGTCACACCCCATCCCTACAGTCACACCTCATCCCTACAGTCACACACCATCCTTACAGTCACACATCATCCCTATAGTCACATCATCCCTACAGTCACACCCCATCCCTACAGTCACACATCATCCCTACAGTCACATCATCCCTACAGTCACACATCATCCCTACAGTCACACCCCATCCCTACAGTCACACATCATCCCTACAGTCACATCATCCCTACAGTCACACATCATCCCTACAGTCACACACCATCCCTACAGTCACACACCATCCCTACAGTCACACATCATCCCTACAGTCACACACCATCCCCACAGTCACATCATCCCTACAGTCACACATCATCCCTACAGTCACACCTCATCCCTACAGTCACACATCATCCCTACAGTCACACACCATCCCTACAGTCACACCTCATCCCTACAGTCACACATCATCCCTACAGTCACACATCATCCCTACAGTCACACCTCATCCCTACAGTCACACATCATCCCTACAGTCACACATCATCCCTACAGTCACACATCATCCCTACAGTCACACATCATCCCTACAGTCACACATCATCCCTACAGTCACACACCATCCCTACAGTCACACACCATCCGTACAGTCACACCCCATCCCTACAGTCACACATCATCCCTACAGTCACACACCATCCCTACAGTCACACATCATCCCTACAGTCACACATCATCCCTACAGTCACACACCATCCCTACAGTCACACCATCCCTACAGTCACACGGAGGTGGAAACATGATGATTTGGGGTGTTTCTCTGATAAAGGTTCAGGCCGACTTTGCCGCATTGAGGGTCCAATGGACGGGGCCATGTATTGTAAGATCTTGGAGGAGAACCTTCTTCCCTCATCCAGAACACTGAAGATGGGTCATGGATGGGTCTTCCAGTATGACAATGACCCAAAACATATCACCAAGGCAACAAAGGAGGGGCTCAAGAAGAAGCACATGAAGGTCATGGAGTGGCCTATCCAGTCTCCAGACCTTAATCCTATAGAAAATGTATGGAGGAGATGAAACTTTGAGGTGCCAAGAAACCTTCAGGATGTAAAGAAGAGAAAATCCCTCCTGAGATGTGTGGAAACTGATCACCACCTACAAGAAACGTCTGACCTCTGTGATCACCAACAAGGGTTTCTCCACCAACTACTAAGTCATGTTTTGCTTGGAGATCAAATACTTATGAACTGCAACTCCATTTATAACATTTGTATTGTGTGTTTTTCCTGGATTTCTGGTTGATATTCTGTCTCTATCATATAAAATACATCTATGATAAAAATTATAGACCCTTCATTTCTATGTAAGGGGGCAAAACTTATACAGGGGGAGACAATTAGCATTTACCCCCCACTGTATCCCAAATGTGGGTCCAGAACAATGACACCCTGACACTTGGGGGTCCAGAACAATGACACCCTGACACTTGGGGGTCCCAGAACAAAGACACCCTGACACTTGGGGGTCCAGAACAATGACACCCTGACACTTGGGGGTCCAGAACAATGACACCCTGACACTTGGGGGTCCCAGAACAATGACACCCTGACACTTGGGGGTCCAGAACAATGACACCCTGACACTTGGGAGCCCCAGAACAATGACACCCTGACACTTGGGGGTCCAGTACAATGACACCCTGACACTTGGGGGTCCCAGAACAAAGACACCCTGACACTTGGGGGTCCAGAACAATGACACCCTGACACTTGGGGGTCCAGAACAATGACACCCTGACACTTGGGGATCCAGAACAATGACACCCTGACACTTGGGGGTCCAGAACAATGACACCCTGACACTTGGGGGTCCAGAACAATGACACCCTGACACTTGGGGATCCAGAACAATGACACCCTGACACTTGGGGGTCCAGAACAATGACACCCTGACACTTGGGGGTCCCAGAACAATGACACCCTGACACTTGGGGGTCCAGTACAATGACACCCTGACACTTGGGGTCCCAGAACAATGACAACCTGACACTTGGGGGTCCAGAACAATGACACCCTGACACTTGGGGATCCAGAACAATGACACCCTGACACTTGGGGGTCCAGAACAATGACACCCTGACACTTGGGGGTCCCAGAACAATGACACCCTGACACTTGGGGTTCCAAGAACAATGACACCCTGACACTTGGGGGTCCAGAACAATGACACCCTGACACTTGGGGATCCAGAACAATGACACCCTGACACTTGGGGGTCCAGAACAATGACACCCTGACACTTGGGGATCCAGAACAATGACACCCTGACACTTGTGGGTCCCAGAACAATGACACCCTGACACCTCTGGGTCCCAGAACAATGACACCCTGACACTTGGGGATCCAGAAGAATGACATACTGACACTTGGGGGTCCAGAACAATGACACACTTGAGGGCCCCAGAACAATGACACCCTGACACTTGGGGGTCCAGAACAATGACACCCTGACACTTGGGGGTCCAGAACAATGACACACTTGAGGGCCCCAGTACTCTGACACACCGGGAGAACAAAGAAAGCTCCTTCCCCTTTGTTATTTCTATACATTGTTGCTCCTCTGAGCGGCTCTGCGGTCGGGTTTTATTATGCGGCAGTGATTACCCGTCCGGCGGCTTATATAAAGCTTTATCTGTCGTCTCCATACAGACATAATGGACAATCCTGGATCTCTAATGCGCCATTTCTCTCCTTATTGTTTACAACCTCCCAGGCAGAGCAGAACCCGGCGCTTCCATTATCTTTAATTAAACTGCAGCAGAGCGACAGGCAGAGTCGTATTCTGTATGGAGAATAGAGTGGTGGTGTTGGGGGGGGAGGGGGGCTCTAGCTTTGGGCATATACAATGCAGAGCGAGTGTCCACCAAGGGAAGGGGGCAATAAGGAGTTAAGTCAAAGAAAAGAGTTGGGTGACAGAAAGTCTCCGCATCTCACGGCTGGAGAATAGAGACTTTCCAGCAATATAACCGCTTGTGTCAGTTAGGAAGTGAAATTGGTGCCATTTACGTGGAAGATTCCGGGAGTGGGAACGGTCAATGAGAGGCCATAGATTGTAACAATCGATCAGATAAAGGCTCAGGCATGGGACATCTGGTAATTGGATTGTACATTGACCCCCGTAGTAGTCGTAAGAGTAGTTGGTCATATTCATCTGGACTTGTTCTGTGATGTTGAGGATGCTTTCATAGTTTCAGCCACGTCCTGGATAAATGGTGGGGTGGAGATGTTATGGGAAAAGACAATTCTATGGAGGACGGTGAGGTGTAGAATTTGGACAATTGGACCAAGAGATGTGATAGAGAACATCTACATCAAACTGGAAGAACCATCATTGAACAGGGGTGGAGGCCATCTTTGTGAAACTGGAACACCCATCAATGAACAGGGATGGGGGCCATCTACGTCAAATTGGAACAACCATCATTGAACAGGGGTGGGGGCCATCTACGTCAAACTGGAACAACCATTATTTGAACAAGGGTGGGGGCCATCTACGTCAAACTGGAACAACCATCATTGAACAGGGGTGGGGGCCATCTACGTCAAACTGGAACAAGCATCATTGAACAGGGATGGGGGCCATCTACGTCAAACTGGAATAACCATCATTGAACAGGGGTGGGGGCCATCTACGTCAAACTGGAACAAGCATCATTGAACAGGGATGGGGGCCATCTACGTCAAACTGGAACAACCATCATTGAACAGGGGTGGGGGCCATCTACGTCAAACTGGAACAACCACCATTGAACAGGGGTGGGGGCCATCTACGTCAAACTCGAACAACAATCATTGAACAGGGATGGGGGCCATCTACGTCAAACTGGAACACCCATCAATGAACAGGGATGGGGGCCATCTACGTCAAACTGGAACAACCATCATTGAACAGGGGTGGGGGCCATCTACATCAAACTGGAACAACCATCATTGAACAGGGGTGGGGGCCATCTACATCAAACTGGAACAACCATCATTGAACAGGGGTGGGGGCCATCTACATCAAATTGGAACAACCATTGTTTGAACAGGGGTGGGGGCCATCTACGTCAAACTGGAACAACCATCATTGAACAGGGGTGGGGGCCATCTACGTCAAACTGGAACAACCATCATTGAACAGGGATGGGGGCCATCTACGTCAAACTGGAACAACCATCATTGAACAGGGGTGGGGGCCAGCTACGTCAAACTGGAACAACCATCATTGAACAGGGGTGGGGGCCATCTACGTCAAACTGGAACAACCATCATTGAACAGGGGTGGGGGCCATCTACGTCAAACTGGAACACCCATCAATGAACAGGGATGGGGGCCATCTACATCAAACTGGAACAACCATCATTGAACAGGGGTGGGGGCCATCTACATCAAACTGGAACAACCATTGTTTGAACAGGGGTGGGGGCCATCTACGTCAAACTGGAACAACCATCATTGAACAGGGGTGGGGGCCATCTACGTCAAACTGGAACAACCATCATTGAACAGGGGTGGGGGCCATCTACGTCAAACTGGAACAACCATCATTGAACAGGGATGGGGGCCATCTACGTCAAACTGGAACAACCATCATTGAACAGGGGTGGGGGCCATCTACGTCAAACTGGAACAAGCATCATTGAACAGGGATGGGGGCCATCTACGTCAAACTGGAACAACCATCATTTAACAGGGATGGGGGCCATCTACGTCAAACTGCAACAACAATCATTGAACAGGGATGGGGGCCATCTACGTCAAACTGGAACAACCATCATTGAACAGGGGTGGGGGCCATCTACGTCAAACTGGAACAACCATTATTTGAACAGGGGTGGGGGCCATCTACGTCAAACTGGAACAACCATCATTAAACAGGGGTGGGGGCCATCTACGTCAAACTGGAACAAGCATCATTGAACAGGGATGGGGGCCATCTATGTCAAACTGGAACAACCACCATTGAACAGGGGTGGGGGCCATCTACGTCAAACTGGAACAACCATCATTGAACAGAGGTGGGGGCCATCTATGTCAAACTGGAACGACTATCACTGAACAAGGGTAAGGGCCAACTGTGTCAAACTGGAAAACCATAATTGAACCATCATTGAACAGGGGTGGGGGCCATCTGCGTCAAACTGGAACACCCATCACTAAATGGGGTAGGGACCATCAACATTAAACTAGAACGCCCATCAATGAACAGGGGTGAAGGTCATCTACAACAAACTGGAACACCCATCACTGAACTGGGCTGAAGGCCATTCACAACAAACTGGAACACCCATCAATGAACAGGGGTGTAGGTCATTTACAAGACACTGGAAACTGGAACACCCATCACTGAACTGGGCTAAAGGCCATCTATATCAAACTGGGACACCCACCACTAACCTGGGTTGAAGGCCATCTACAACAAACTGGAACACCCACCACTGAACAGAGGTGAAGGCCATTTACATCAAACTTGAACACTCAATTTACAGGGGTGGCGGCCATCTACGTCAAACTGGAACAGTTATCACTGAACAGGGGTAGGGGCCATCTATGTCAAACTGGAACAACCATCACTGAACAGGGGTAGTGGCCATCTAAATCAAGATGACACAACCATCACTGAACAGGGATGTTGGACATCTTAAGTATGTCAAACTAGAACAACCATCATTAAACATGAGTGGAGGCCATCTAAATCATACTGGAACATCCATCATTGAACAGGGCTGGAGGCCATCTATGTCAAACTGGAACAACCATTAACGAACAGGGGTGGAGGCCATCTACATAAAACTGGAACAACCATCACTGAACAAGTGTGGAGGCCATCTACGTCAAACTGGAACACCCACCAATGAACAAGGGTAGGGGCATCTAGATCAATCTAGAACAACCATCATTAAACAAGAGTGGAGGCCATCTACATGAAACTGGAACACCCATCATTGAACAGGGGTGAGTCTCATCTGCATCAAACTGAAACACCCACCAATGAACAGGGGTAGGAGCCATCTAAATTAAACTGGAACACCCATCATTGAATAGGGGTGGAGGCTTTCAACACCATCGGTCTTTCACATATAATGCCGTTTTACCACCTCTACCCCAGTGCATAGACAACATTTCACACCTTCAGCCATGCAACTTGAAGAGTTAACACCTATACAGACCCTTGGCACCAAGGATGGGATTATGTAACTAGAACAGGCTGGTTCCACAACTTCCACACCTCCCACCCTGTTCTTGGACAATCAACATCTCCTTTGAAACACTCCATGTTGACTAGATGAAGGTGTCTATGTGGACGTAAATGCCGGGGCATGTTCCAGAACTGAAGAATTGGCTTGGATAAGCTACAATAAGTCACATTACAGAACAGGTCCAGTTGGAGGTGACCAATTTCTACTAGATATACCGTGACCCGGAGAAATGAGAACCTTCACAGAAGTCCTTGACAACCGTCATCGTAAAAAATAAAAATAGTTCAGGTGTCCCAAGAACTGCCTCCGACTAGGTTAACAAATGCATGCATTGTCCATGCGTGTTCTTGTCTAGTCGAGGTTAGTAATCTGGGCTCAAGAACCTTTGAAGCTCACGGCCTTGCTAATGGGGAAGACTCTACCAATGGTAGATGGCATATTCCTGTGAATGTGGTCTTTAGTCAAATGACGGCTGGGTGGGAGCTCTCTGGTTTTGGATGGAACGTCATATGAGGTCCTCCCCAAAACTCGCCTCCCACGAGCTTCACGAGCTGCGCTGGGGTGTGATCTATCCCCCTCTGTATCCACCGGCCTACTGCCAGTACCATGTGATTGCTGTGACCAATCACATGACAATTGTACACAATGGATGGCTTCCATTCATACCATTCATTGTGTACTATTGTGTTGATCTCTGTGATTGGTCACAGTGATCACATGGTACAGACAGGGCCAATCACAGCTGATAACAATAGTAAACGCTGCTGAATGAATGGACTTTATTCAGTAAAATGGTTGCTTATAACTATGAAATTCACTGTTATAAGCAATCATAGTGTGCAAAAAAAAGAAACCTGATCACCTCCCCCCAGAGTAGTTACTATGGTAACGCTGTCTTGCTCTGGTCATAGTATGCAAAAAAAAAAAAAGATTTCCAAAAAAATAAAAAATTGAAAAAAAAAATTAAGATCGTCCCTGATTGTCTCTATGGCCTTGGAGGACCAGAGCAACGGCATGACATCACTTCCGGTAAAAAAAAATATATTTTTCTTTTTTTCTTTTAAAGCAAAAGATCAAAAACATTTTTTTTATCTTTTGTTTTTAAAGGTAAAGAAAAGAGTTGGGGTGTTATAGACCTCTATATAAAGAGGACCTGTCATCTCTTATTTCTATTACATGAGATCTCTCCATAAAGAGGACCTGTCATCTCTTATTTCTATTACATGAGATCTCCATAAAGAGGACCTGTCATCTCTTATTTCTATTACATGAGATCTCCATAAAGAGGACCTGTCATCTCTTATTTCTATTACATGAGATCTCCATAAAGAGGACCTGTCATCTCTTATTTCTATTACATGAGATCTCCATAAAGAGGACCTGTCATCTCTTATTCCTATTACATGAGATCTCTCCATAAAGAGGACCTGTCATCTCTTATTTCTATTACATGAGATCTCCATAAAGAGGACCTGTCATCTCTTATTTCTATTACATGAAATCTCTCCATAAAGAGGACCTGTCATCTCTTATTTCTATTACATGAGATCTCTCCATAAAGAGGACCTGTCATCTCTTATTTCTATTACATGAGATCCCCATAAAGAGGACCTGTCATCTCTTATTTCTATTACATGAGATCCCCATAAAGAGGACCTGTCATCTCTTATTTCTATTACATGAGATCTCTCCATAAAGAGGACCTGTCATCTCTTATTTCTATTACATGAGATCTCCCCATAAAGAGGACCTGTCATCTCTTATTTCTATTACATGAGATCCCCATAAAGAGGACCTGTCATCTCTTATTTCTATTACATGAGATCTCTCCATAAAGAGGACCTGTCATCTCTTATTTCTATTACATGAGATCTCTCCATAAAGAGGACCTGTCATCTCTTATTTCTATTACATGATCTCTCCATAAAGAGGACCTGTCATCTCTTATTTCTATTACATGAGATCTCCATAAAGAGGACCTGTCATCTCTTATTCCTATTACATGAGATCTCTCCATAAAGAGGACCTGTCATCTCTTATTTCTATTACATGAGATCTCCATAAAGAGGACCTGTCATCTCTTATTTCTATTACATGAGATCTCCGTAAAGAGGACCTGTCATCTCTTATTTCTATTACATGAGATCTCTCCATAAAGAGGACCTGTCATCTCTTATTTCTATTACATGAGATCTCCATAAAGAGGACCTGTCATCTCTTATTTCTATTACATGAAATCTCTCCATAAAGAGGACCTGTCATCTCTTATTTCTATTACATGAGATCTCTCCATAAAGAGGACCTGTCATCTCTTATTTCTATTACATGAGATCTCCATAAAGAGGACCTGTCATCTCTTATTTCTATTACATGAAATCTCTCCATAAAGAGGACCTGTCATCTCTTATTTCTATTACATGAGATCTCTCCATAAAGAGGACCTGTCATCTCTTATTTCTATTACATGAGATCCCCATAAAGAGGACCTGTCATCTCTTATTTCTATTACATGAGATCTCTCCATAAAGAGGACCTGTCATCTCTTATTTCTATTACATGAGATCTCTATATAAAGAGGACCTGTCATCTCTTATTTCTATTACATGGGATCTCCATAAAGAGGACCTGTCATCTCTTATTTCTATTACATGAAATCTCTCCATAAAGAGGACCTGTCATCTCTTATTTCTATTACATGAGATCTCTCCATAAAGAGGACCTGTCATCTCTTATTTCTATTACATGAGATCTCTATATAAAGAGGACCTGTCATCTCTTATTTCTATTACATGAGATCTCCCCATAAAGAGGACCTGTCATCTCTTATTTCTATTACATGAGATCTCTATATAAAGAGGACCTGTCATCTCTTATTTCTATTACATGAGATCTCTATATAAAGAGGACCTGTCATCTCTTATTTCTATTACATGAGATCTCTCCATAAAGAGGACCTGTCATCTCTTATTTCTATTACATGAGATCCCCATAAAGAGGACCTGTCATCTCTTATTTCTATTACATGAGATCTCTCCATAAAGAGGACCTGTCATCTCTTATTTCTATTACATGAGATCTCCATAAAGAGGACCTGTCATCTCTTATTTCTTTTACATGAGATCTCTCCATAAAGAGGACCTGTCATCTCTTATTTCTATTACATGAGATCTCTATATAAAGAGAACCTGTCATCTCTTATTTCTATTACATGAGATCTTCATAAAGAGGACCTGTCATCTCTTATTTCTATTACATGAGATCTCCATAAAGAGGACCTGTCATCTCTTATTTCTATTACATGAAATCTCTCCATAAAGAGGACCTGTCATCTCTTATTTCTATTACATGAAATCTCTCCATAAAGAGGACCTGTCATCTCTTATTTCTATTACATGAGATCTCCATAAAGAGGACCTGTCATCTCTTATTTCTATTACATGAGATCTCCATAAAGAGGACCTGTCATCTCTTATTTCTATTACATGAGATCTCTCCATAAAGAGGACCTGTCATCTCTTATTTCTATTACATGAGATCTCTCCATAAAGAGGACCTGTCATCTCTTATTTCTATTACATGAGATCTCCATAAAGAGGACCTGTCTTCTCTTATTTCTATTACATGAGATCTCTCCATAAAGAGGACCTGTCATCTCTTATTTCTATTACATGAGATCTCCATAAAGAGGACCTGTCATCTCTTATTTTTATTACATGTGATCTCTCTATAAAGAGGACCTGTCATCTCTTATTTCTATTACATGAGATCTCCATAAAGAGGACCTGTCATCTCTTATTTCTATTACATGAGATCTCCATAAAGAGGACCTGTCACCTCTTATTTCTATTACATGAGATCTCCATAAAGAGGACCTGTCATCTCTTATTTCTATTACATGAGATCCTCATAAAGAGGACCTGTCATCTCTTATTTCTATTACATGAGATCTCCATAAAGAGGACCTGTCATCTCTTATTTCTATTACATGAGATCTCCATAAAGAGGACCTGTCATCTCTTATTTCTATTACATGAGATCTCCATAAAGAGGACCTGTCACCTCTTATTTCTATTACATGAGATCTCTCCATAAAGAGGACCTGTCATCTCTTATTTCTATTACATGAGATCTCTCCATAAAGAGGACCTGTCATCTCTTATTTCTATTACATGAGATCTCCATAAAGAGGACCTGTCACCTCTTATTTCTATTACATGAGATCTCCATAAAGAGGACCTGTCATCTCTTATTTCTATTACATGAGATCTCTATAAAGAGGACCTGTCATCTCTTATTTCTATTACATGAGATCTCCATAAAGAGGACCTGTCATCTCTTATTTCTATTACATGGGATCTCCATAAAGAGGACCTGTCATCTCTTATTTCTATTACATGAGATCTCTCCATAAAGAGGACCTGTCATCTCTTATTTCTATTACATGAGATCTCTCCATAAAGAGGACCTGTCATCTCTTATTTCTATTACATGAGATCTCCATAAAGAGGACCTGTCATCTCTTATTTCTATTACATGAGATCTCCATAAAGAGGACCTGTCATCTCTTATTTCTATTACATGAGATCTCCCCATAAAGAGGACCTGTCATCTCTTATTTCTATTACATGAGATCTCCATAAAGAGGACCTGTCATCTCTTATTTCTATTACATGAGATCTCCATAAAGAGGACCTGTCATCTCTTATTTCTATTACAAGGGACGTTTACTTTTCTTATAATAGGAATAAAAGTGATAATAAAAGGGAAAGTATAAAAAAAGAAATAAATAAATAAAAAAAAAAAATAAAAAAAAAAAGTAAAGCGATCCCAACCCTCCGTGCTCGCGCGCAGAAGTGAACGTATACGTATGTGGCGCACACATACGTAAATGGCGTTCTCACCACACATGTGAGGTACTGCTTCCGAACATCAGAGTGAGAATAATAATTCTAGCGCTAGACCTAAACTGGTAACCTGTAAATATTTGGAAATTTTTAAGTACCGTAGTTTATCGCCATTCCACGAGCGGGCGCAATTTTAAAAGCGTGACATGTTGGGTATCTATTTACTCAGCATAATATCATCTTTTATATTTTACATGACAAATTTGGGTAAATATTGTGTTTTGGTTTTTTTTTTAACTCCTTAAAATGTATTTAAAAAACTGCTGCACAAATACTGTGTGACTTTAAAAAAAATTGCAACGACCACCATTTTATTCTCTAGGGTTAAAAAAAAATATATATTATATTTTTTTTTTTTAACCCTATATATATATATTTTTTTTTTTTTTTTAAAGTCACACAGTATTTGTGCAGCAGTTTTTTAAACACATGTTTTGTGAAAAAAATAAATTTTAAGGAGTTAAAAACAAAAACAAAACACAATACATACCCAAATTTGGTCCAGGCCAATTCTCAGCTTTCAGCGCTGTCACACTTTGAATGACAATTGCGCGGTCGTGTAACACTGTACTCATATGATATTATTATATTTTTTTTTTATATATTTTTTTCACACAAATAGACCTTTCTTTTGGTGGTATTTTTTTTTCTTCGAAATTTTCTGTGTTTTTTCATTTATTTAACAAAAAAAAAATACCACCAAAAGAAAGTTCTATTTGTGTGAAAAAAAATATAACAATATCATATGAGTACAGTGTTACACGACCGCGCAATTGTCATTCAAAGTGTGACAGCGCTGAAAGCTGAGAATTGGCCTGAGCGGGAAGGGGGTGACAGCGCCCGGTATTGAAGACGGACCATAGTTGGAGGTGCCCTCAGAGATCTGGTGGTCTGACTCGATGCTTGGTGGTGATTCACCGATGTTGAGACCCTGGCTGAGCTGAGTAAGCGTTCACACAGGGAATTCTCCGGTATTCAGGAATGAACCCTTCCAGACCACCTCATGGCTCAGGATTCATCCCGTACAAACAGGGTGCCTCCAACTGCTCCTTCACTTGCAGAGGATTGGCCCATCTATGCCCAACATCCATTCCCACCTCATTCAAAGTGTGACAGCGCTGAAAGCTGAGAATTGGCCTGGGCAGGAAAGGGGTGACAGCGCCCGGTATTGAAGACTGACCACAGTTGGAGGTGCCCTCAGAGATCTGGTGGTCTGACTCGATGCTTGGTGGTGATTCACCGATGTTGAGATCCTGGCTGAGCTGAGTAAGCGTTCACACAGGGAATTCTCTGGTATTCGGGAATGAACCCTTCCAAACCACCTCATGGGTTAGGATTCATCCCGTACTAACAGGGTGCCTCCAACTGCTCCTTCACTTGCAGAGGATTGACCCATCCATGCCCAACATCCTTTCCCACCTCCAATCTGCAGGGCTTGCTGATACTTGTAGTTATTAAGACGTGTCTAAGCAGTAGACTGCCAGGGCTGCTCTTTGTGGGGGGGGGGGGGGTGTCAGAGATTTATGAGTGTTCCACCATGCGTGCTTCATTCCTGGAAACATGTCAAGGTGAAATGGATCTCCTGCAGGGAATGTGACACGGGGGTGACACCGCGGAAAGCGTAAATCACAATCCTGCATCGTTAAGGCCAGCAATCTGGACTCAATTCCTCAGCAGTTCTTAAATCTTCGGTGATGAGAACCTTCCATGATTGCAGCCTTGCTGTTAACCTCTACACCACCCGATCCCCGCCACCGACACCGAGATCCCGGCTCTTGATCTTCTGAGATTTGTATGAAGCTTTATTTACCAAAAAATGTATTAATCTGAAATCATTGGTGTCAGTGGGAGAGTGGCCTCCTAGAAGAGAACCCCCTAAATCATTGGTGTCAGTGGAGAGTGGCCTCCTAGAAGAGAACACCCTAAATCATTGGTGTCAGTGGAGAGTGGCCTCCTAGGAGAGAACCCCCTGAATCATTTGGTGTCAGTGGAGAGTGGCCTCCTAGGAGAGACCCCCTAAATCATTGGTGTCAGTGGGATAGTGGCCTCGTAGGAGAAAACACCCTAAATCATTGGTGTCAGTGGGATAGTGGCCTCCTAGGAGAGAACCCCCTAAATCATTGGTGTCAGTGGGATAGTGGCCCCAAGGAGAGAACACCCCAAATCGTTGGTGTCAGTTAGAGAGTGGCCCCCTAGAAGAGAACCCCCTAAATCATTGGTGTCAGTGGAGAGTGCCCCCCTAGAAGAGAACACCCTAAATCATTGGTGTCAGTGGAGAGTGGCCTCCTAGGCGAAAACCCCCTAAATCATTGGTGTCAGTGGGATAGTGGCCCCAAGGAGAGAACACCCTAAATCGTTGGTGTCAGTTAGAGAGTGCCCCCCTAGAAGAGAACCCCCTAAATCATTGGTGTCAGTGGAGAGTGGCCTCCTAGGAGAAAACACCCTAAATCATTGGTGTCAGTGGAGAGTGGCCTCCTAGGAGAAAACACCCTAAATCATTGGTGTCGGTGGAGAGTGGCCTCCTAGGAGAGAACCCCCTGAACCATTTGGTGTCAGTGGAGAGTGGCCTCCTAGGAGAGAACCCCCTGAACCATTTGGTGTCAGTGTAGAGTGGCCTCCTAGAAGAGAACCCCCTAAATCATTGGTGTCAGTGGGATAGTGGCCTCCTAGGAGAGAACCCCCTAAATCATTGGTGTCAGTGGGATAGTGGCCCCAAGGAGAGAACACCCTAAATCGTTGGTGTCAATTAGAGAGTGGCCCCCTAGAATAAAACCCCTAAATCATTGGTGTCAGTGGAGAGTGCCCCCCTAGAAGAGAACACCCTAAATCATTGGTGTCAGTGGAGAGTGGCCTCCTAGAAGAGAACCCCCTAAATCATTGGTGTCAGTGGGAGAGTGACCTCCTAGGAGAGACCCCCTAAATCATTGGTGTCAGTTGAGAGTGGCCTCCTAGAAGAGAACCCCCTAAATCATTGGTGTCAGTGGGAGAGTGACCTCCTAGGAGAGACCCCCTAAATCATTGGTGTCAGTGGGATAGTGGCCTCCTAGGAGAGAACCCCCTGACTTATTTGGTGTCAGTGGAGAGTGGCCTCCTAGGAGAGAACACCCTAAATCGTTGGTGTCAGTTAGAGAGTGGCCCCCTAAGAAGAGAACCCCCTAAATCATTGGTGTCAGTGGAGAGTGGCCTCCTAGAAGAGAACACCCTAAATCATTGGTGTCAGTGGAGAGTGGCCTCCTAGGAGAAAACACCCTAAATCATTGGTGTCAGTGGAGAGTGGCCTCCTAGGAGAGAACACCCTAAATTGTTGGTGTCAGTGGAGAGTGGCCTCCTAGGAGAGACCCCCTAAATCATTGGTGTCAGTGGAGAGTGGCCTCCTAGGAGAGACCCCCTAAATCATTGGTGTCAGTGGAGAGTGGCCTCCTAGGAGAGACCCCCTAAATCATTGGTGTCAGTGGAGAGTGGCCTCCTAGAAGAGAACACCCTAAATCATTGGTGTCAGTGGAGAGTGGCCTCCTAGGAGAGAACACCCTAAATTGTTGGTGTCAGTGGAGAGTGGCCTCCTAGGAGAGAACCCCCTGAATCATTTGGTGTCAGTGGAGAGTGGCCTCCTAGGAGAGAACACCCTAAATTGTTGGTGTCAGTGGAGAGTGGCCTCCTAGGAGAGAACCCCCTAAATCATTGGTGTCAGTGGGATAGTGGCCTCCTAGGAGAGAACACCCTAAATTGTTGGTGTCAGTAGGAGAGTGGCCTCCTAGGAGAGACCCCCTAAATCATTGGTGTCAGTGGAGAGTGGCCTCCTAGGAGAGACCCCCTAAATCATTGGTGTCAGTGGAGAGTGGCCTCCTAGAAGAGAACACCCTAAATCATTGGTGTCAGTGGAGAGTGGCCTCCTAGGAGAGAACACCCTAAATTGTTGGTGTCAGTGGAGAGTGGCCTCCTAGGAGAGAACCCCCTGAATCATTTGGTGTCAGTGGAGAGTGGCCTCCTAGGAGAGAACACCCTAAATTGTTGGTGTCAGTGGAGAGTGGCCTCCTAGGAGAGAACCCCCTAAATCATTGGTGTCAGTGGGATAGTGGCCTCCTAGGAGAGAACACCCTAAATTGTTGGTGTCAGTGGGATAGAGGCCCCAAGGAGAGAACACCCTAAATCATTGGTGTCAGTGGGATAATGGGCTTTAAAGAAAAACCCTCCCCCCAAATCTTTGGTGTCAGTGGGATCATGGCCGCAGGAGGGAATGGCTCCCAAATCATTAGTGTCAGTGGAATAGTGGCCCCTAGGTGAGAAAAGTAGATCATAGTCCCAGGAGGGAACAGTCCCTAAATCATTGGTGTCAGTGGATAGTGCCCCCCAGGAGAGAACAGCCAGGAGAGAATAACCCCTAAATTATTGATGTTGGTGGTATAGTGCCCCCCTAGGGAAGAAAAGCCACCATATTTTTGATGCCAGTGAGATAATGCCCCCCCTGGGAATAATGGCCCCCCACATCATTGGTATCAGTAGGACAGTGACCCACCAGGGAAGAATAGCCCCCCAAACCATTGGTGTCAGTGGGATATTGGCCCCAGGAAGTGAATAGCCCCCACATCATTGGTGTCAGTGGAGAGTGACCCCTAGAAGAGAACCCCCTAAATCATTGGTGTCAGTGGATAGTGGGCCCTAGAAGAGAAAGATAACACCCTAAAACATTGGTGTCAGTGGATAGTGGGCCTTAGGGAAGAATAGCCCCCCCCCCCAAATCATTGGTGTCAGTGGGATAGTGGCCCCTAGGAGAGAACACCCTAAGTCATGGTGTCAGTGGGGGTTGGCCTCCTAGGAGAGAGCACCCTAAATCATGGTGTCAGTGGAGAGTGACCCCTTGAAGAGAACCCCCTAAATCATTGGTGTCAGTGGGATAGTGGCCCCTAGGAGAGAACACCCTAAATCATAGTGTCAGTGGATAGTGACCCCTAGAAGAGAACCCCCTAAATCATTGGTGTCAGTGGAGAGTGCCCCCCTAGGAGAGAGCACCCTAAATCATTGGTGTCAGTAAATAGTGACCCCTAGAAAAGAACACCCTAAATCACTGGTGTCAGTGGATAGTGACCTCTAGAAGAGAACACCCTAAATCATTGGTTTCAGTGGGATAGTGACCCCTAGAAGAGAATACCCTAAATCACTGGTGTCAGTGGATAGTGACCCCTAGAAGAGAACACCCTAAATCATTGGTGTCAGTGGGATAGTGGCCCCTTGGAGAGAACCCCCTAAATCATTGGTGTCAGTGGGATAGTGGCCTCCTAGGAGGGAACACCCTAAATCATTGGTGTCAGTGGAGAGTGGCCTACTAGGAGAAAACACCCTAAATCGTTGGTGTCAGTGGAGAGTGACCTCCTAGGAGAAACCCCCTAAATCATTGGTGTCAGTGGAGAGTGGCCTCCTAGGAGAGAACACCCTAAATTGTTGGTGTCAGTAGAGAGTGGCCTCCTAGGAGAAAACACCCTAAATCATTGGTGTCAGTGGAGAGTGGCCTCCTAGGAGAGAACACCCTAAATTTTTGGTGTCAGTGGAGAGTGGCCTCCTAGGAGAGAACCCCCTAAATCATTGGTGTCAGTGGGATAGAGGCCCCAAGGAGAGAACCCCCTAAATCATTGGTGTCAGTGGGATAGTGGCCTCCTAGGAGAGAACACCCTAAATTGTTGGTGTCAGTGGGATAGAGGCCCCAAGGAGAGAACACCCTAAATCATTGGTGTCAGTGGGATAATGGGCTTTAAAGAAAAACCCTCCCCCCAAATCTTTGGTGTCAGTGGGATCATGGCCGCAGGAGGGAATGGCTCCCAAATCATTAGTGTCAGTGGAATAGTGGCCCCTAGGTGAGAAAAGTAGATCATAGTCCCAGGAGGGAACAGTCCCTAAATCATTGGTGTCAGTGGATAGTGCCCCCCAGGAGAGAACAGCCAGGAGAGAATAACCCCTAAATTATTGATGTTGGTGGTATAGTGCCCCCCTAGGGAAGAAAAGCCACCATATTTTTGGTGCCAGTGAGATAATGCCCCCCCTGTGAATAATGGCCCCCACATCATTGGTATCAGTAGGACAGTGACCCACCAGGGAAGAATAGCCCCCCAAACCATTGGTGTCAGTGGGATATTGGCCCCAGGAAGTGAATAGCCCCCACATCATTGGTGTCAGTGGATAGTGGCCCCTAGAAGAGAACACCCTAAAACATTGGTGTCAGTGGAGAGTGACCCCTAGAAGAGAACCCCCTAAATCATTGGTGTCAGTGGATAGTGGGCCCTAGAAGAGAAAGATAACACCCTAAAACATTGGTGTCAGTGGATAGTGGGCCTTAGGGAAGAATAGCCCCCCCCCCCCAAATCATTGGTGTCAGTGGGATAGTGGCCCCTAGGAGAGAACACCCTAAGTCATGGTGTCAGTGGAGGTTGGCCTCCTAGGAGAGAGCACCCTAAATCATGGTGTCAGTGGAGAGTGACCCCTTGAAGAGAACCCCCTAAATCATTGGTGTCAGTGGGATAGTGGCCCCTAGGAGAGAACACCCTAAATCATAGTGTCAGTGGATAGTGACCCCTAGAAGAGAACCCCCTAAATCATTGGTGTCAGTGGAGAGTGCCCCCCTAGGAGAGAGCACCCTAAATCATTGGTGTCAGTAAATAGTGACCCCTAGAAAAGAACACCCTAAATCACTGGTGTCAGTGGATAGTGACCCCTAGAAGAGAACACCCTAAATCATTGGTTTCAGTGGGATAGTGACCCCTAGAAGAGAACACCCTAAATCATTGGTGTCAGTGGGATAGTAGTGACCCCTAGAAGAGAACACCCTAAATCATTGGTGTCAGTGGGATAGTGGCCCCTAGGAGAGAACACCCTAAATCATAGTGTCAGTGGATAGTGGCCCCTAGGAGAGAACACCCTAAATCATAGTGTCAGTGGATAGTGACCCCTAGAAGAGAACCCCCTAAATCATAGTGTCAGTGGATAGTGACCCCTAGAAGAGAACCCCCTAAATCATTGGTGTCAGTGGAAAGTGCCCCCCTAGGAGAGAGCACCCTAAATCATTGGTGTCAGTAAATAGTGACCCCTAGAAAAGAACACCCTAAATCACTGGTGTCAGTGGATAGTGACCCCTAGAAGAGAACACCCTAAATCATTGGTGTCAGTGGGATAGTGACCCCTAGAAGAGAACACCTTAAATCATTGGTGTCAGTGGGATAGTGGCCCCTTGGAGAGAACACCCTGAAACATTGGTGTTAGTGGATAGTGGCCCCTAGAAGAGAACACCCTAAATCAATGGTATCAGTGGATAGTGGCCCCTTGGAGAGAACACCCTAAATCAATGGAATCAGTGAATAGTGACCCCTAGAAGAGAACACCCTAAATCATTGGTGTTAGTGGATAGTGGCCCCTTGGAGAGAACACCCTGAATCATTGGTGTTAGTGGATAGTGGCCCCTAGAAGAGAACACCCTAAATCATTGGTTTCAGTGGATAGTGGCCCCCATGAGAGAATAGCCCCTCAAATCATTGGTGTCAGTGGATAGTGACCCCCAGGAGAGAATAGCCCCTCAAATCATTGGTGTCAGTAGGATAGTGGCCCCCTAGAAGATAGCACCCTAAATCATTGGTGTCAGTGGGATAGTGGGCCTTAGGGAAGAAAAGCCCCTCCCCCAATCTTTGGTGTCAGTGGGATCATGGCCCCAGGACAGAATAGCCCCCAAATCATTGGTGTCAGTGGGAGAGCCCCCTAAATAATTTTTTTCAATAAATAGTGGCCCCCAGGAAAGTATACTACCAAATCTTATACACTTCCTGATCTCCTCATGGCTCGGGACTAACCCCACACAGACAGATTGTCTTGAACCCATTTCTTGCAAAGGATTGGCCCACCTGTGCCCCAATTTCATTGCCATCTCTGATCTGCAGGGCCTGCTGGTACTTTTAAAGAGGCGGCAAAGCCATACAACTGCCTGGTCTTGAAGTAGAATAGTAAAGTATCGAACCAGGCAGAACTTCAGCAATGCAGGTTTATTAACAGCTGATAACATACAGGTTTATGTTCAAAGTATTACAAAATACAAATCTAATTAATACAGTTTCTTACAATGCAAGCATATTAGATATAAATATTCTTATCCTCTAACCAAATTGAAACAATTGTGAAGTGTTCTCACCTTGAACCAGAATGGGTCTTTACTGCCAATTCTTGGGAACCTGTCACCTGATAGGGACCAGCCGGTCGACCAGTGGTCTGGTCCCCTCACAGAGTTCTGGGTTCCAGCTCGACCAAGTTCTTGAGGGAAATTCACCTGAGACCACATTCTGGAACAAGTCAAGAAGTCTTCTCTGACTCGTACGAGGAGACAAGTTATGGACAGATACTTGCCCATTGGTTCTGACCTCTATGACCCGTGCAATAGGGCAGCATACATAGAGTTCAGCCTTATGAGCTTCTATCTGACTTGTCCGAGGGGACAAGTTAGGACAGATACTTGCCCATTGGTTCTGACCTCTATGACCCGTGCAATAGGGCAGCATACATAGAGTTCAGCCTTATGAGCTCCTATCTGACTTGTCCGAGGGGACAAGTTAGGACAGATACTTGCCCATTGGTTCTGACCTCTATGACCCGTGCAATAGGGCAGCATACATAGAGTTCAGCCTTATGAGCTCCTATCTGACTTGTCTGTCTAACATTTGCAGAGCTTGCATTTATATACTCCTTTCCAAGTCTTATCTCAACTATCTGTCTTATGTATGATTGGTTGCTAAGATCTACGTCAAAGTAACTAACCATAAATCTGACACTTGTTCTACAACCAGATAAACTTAATTATTCCCAAAATTCCTATATGTTCATTAAAGTGATTTATAACTGGTTTTGTCCAATTAAAAACACCTGTATAGAGACAGTCTGGCACCCAGCTGTGTTATCAGACTCTCCTTATCTTGATACTAGCTTCAAGGATGACAGATTTACGACTATGAGACAATGAACTTTCAATAACCCCACCAGATGTGTTATATGTCTCACTATATGTATGTATTTTAACAGTTTTAATGAGGGCACAAGCAGACCTTTGTTTGACCTTGTCAAACTTAATTTAATGTACTGTACATAACTTTAATTATTTCTAAACCACCTGTTTTCATTATCTTATCTTGTGTGATTTATATGCATTTCAGACTTGAGACAATTCTTCATAACTTGAATCTATTCTAATGAACTTTCATCCAGTAGATTATCTTAATACATTTTCGAGAACACCTGTTTACAAGTACTTGTCATAAAGCAGAGGTCATTTAAAGTTCAACACTTAAAAATGAAGACTTTCTAAATCTGGAAAACACAGTATACATTATTAAAGATTAACAATTGTTGCTTTACTTATTGAATAATAATATTGATAAAACCACTACTATATAATAATATAAATAATAATAATAATAATAATAATAATTATCAATAAAATATATGCAAATCAATATATACAATATGAAATACATTGGCTAATATGAGATTCCACAACATTTCCCCCCTGTTGAGGCTTCACACAAGCCTCACAGCAATTACAATACAGATCACCCACCATGTCCTTCAGAGACCCCATACACCCGACACTTATCACAAATTGTCCAAAAAATAAAAACAAATCAGTCCAAAAAATAAAAATAAATAAATAAATCAGTCCAAAAAATAAAAATAAATAAATAATTCAGTCCAATCAAAAACACTGCATCTTCTTCTGTAGCTGCAAAGTCCTTCTCCATATGTGGCACGGAAAACATAGTTGTCAGTCTCAGTGGCATTGTGATCATTCTTGCCACAAACTTCTTGCAACAGGCAACAGTTACTCAGCAACATCACATCAAGGATAACAGGGAAGAGGAACAATCCGTTCAGTTAGTGAATGAAAGCCAAGTATGTGGTCCCAAGGAGCATTCAGCAGACTCAGTCCCATAAGACTCTGCCTTTTCCTGCATAGGTCTTTTCAGCTTAGCCAAGTGCTTGATGTGTCTGGAGAGATCTCCTTCATCATCATTTGCTGGTCCAGTGTCATAGCACAAGCTGCTTTGGATGCTGTAAGACACAAGTTCAGTGCATACCTGTTCTGCAAGGATACAAGTCTCAGATTTTCCAGTTCCTCCTTTTATGCATGAAATCCTTCCTTTGTAGCAATTAACATTTGTAACAAGTTGCATCATGTCTTCTGCGATCACCCGATATTTGTCTGGATATAAAATACACTTCAAAAATATAGTTATAAAAAATAAAGATAAAAATAAAGTCAGTGTCAGGATACAATAGGTCTCTGCAAACATTTCAGGGCAACCTACAAAGCAATGGCTCCTACACTCTTATTTTACTTAATAACTTAATTTAGTGTGTTCCTATTATTTCTACAACATCCGCTAAAATAATATACATGTATCTATATAGTTTTATCACAATACAATACTCTTACAATATGAATAATATTTATTATTATAAATCCCTTGAAGTACATGTTTTCACTACAAAGTATTTTATATATACTATTCTTTTACATTTCCCAACCTATACTATTTCCCATACAATAATTGTAAAATTCTTATAATTTCTTAATCTTGACTCCAACTATCAGTCACTATTACCCTGGTCATGTCATACTGTCAATATAGTCAGTCCAGAAATTTCATTAGTTTTAATTTTGTAGTCTTCCCACAAAGTTTGCTAAACCCAAAACCCTTTCACTTTTTGTCCATTTCTGCACATACTATACTGCAGAATATTATACAATAACAGTCAGCATGGGTCTCTTCTGTCAGTCACTGCTATACTGTCTAAGTCAGTAGCCTACCTCTCCTATGTCTTAAAACATGAATTATAAAACAATATCAAGACAAATATGATAACATATCCTATAAAGCATCAATAGCATACAGTCTTTAGCGATAATGTCATACCCATTACATTAAACCTCCCCACTTTTTTTTTTTTTTTTTTTTTTTTTTTTTCCCCAAAAAATGATAAAACTATTTGTTTATAATGATTGAACATTTACTCAAAGTGGAACTCTACTCACAAAAATGTGATAAAACAAGGTTCATTAGCAAGAAAAATACATTCCACATTAATTATTATGCTACCATTCTACTGAAGCCCAGAACCTTTGAGCAGCAGTAGAATTTCTGGCTGTCAGCAAACTGGCCTCTAGATTTTATGCATTGCAAAAAAAAATAGAGCACAACTGAGCCTGTGTAGAGCAGGGTGGAACAGTGGATTTTAAACAGTATAGGCACTTATTTTTACTGTTTATAGCTACACCTGCAAAAGGGGTCAGCCTCAAGTAACCCAGCAGGAATTAATTTTCTGACCAAAGTTCCACCTTAAGGTGTTCACAATAATAATACTTATAACATATATAACAAACAAAACAACAGTAAGTCTCTACATACAAAGTATCACATATAATTAATTAGCATTGTCCATTACTGAAATACTTCCAATGTCTTTGTCTGCAACAGTCTCTTGTATGTATTCCACTTGCACTTATGTGAATAACACTCTTGGTAATCTCAGTCAGACTTTGACTACGATAGAAATGGAAAATGTCACTGTCACAAATGTGGATTTAAACTGACACTTGAATTGTGAATTCTTCCACTTCCTTTTATGATCTTTAATGTACTTGCAGTCATCAAGGGTTACTGACATACATTCCTTTAGTGGCTTTGATTGGAACAAGAGATCACATCTAAAACAAGGATCTGTTTAGAAACAAAACTACACCAATTTGGTTAATTATTTTAAACACATGAACATTTTATCTCCCACTTTACAGCATGAAGTCTAAGCAACTATGATTTGCCTCTAGAACTCCTAAACTTAGTCACAAATCTATCCAAAGTTTCATATGGCCCAGAAAATTGTATTTAATTTGGTCTACAACAGCCCATACAACCTATCCACCAATGAATATGAGTGTGGACACAAGGTTCTATCGTCTATGCCAAGCATAGAGCAAAATGGAACTGATTTTTCATAAAAATGGGTACAATTATCTGATATCAGTGCTGTATACACTCCAAGCCTGGGAAAAATTTCCCACATCAGACTCTTAGCTGTTGTCTCATACATTTGCATGACCATATGAAAAACTATGATTTACTTTAAAAATGAGCAGACTTTTATTAAAGTATATCTATATCTACAGCTTTGTTCTTTCATTGCAATAAAGTCTATATACAGGCACACAAAATAGACTTTGAAGAACTACATTTTGTGAAACTACATTGTGATTGTTCATAATTAAAAAGAAATCAAAATAAAATTACATGGTCACTTGCACAGTCTGTTAAATCTAAAGAGGTTAAGAAAATGTGCATTACTGTCCCTTCCTTAAGAATAATTATATACAAATTTTATTGTTAATTAGATCATATTAATGCAGAGTGACCCTGATCAAAAAACTGACTTTGCCACCTGTAGTAGCATAACTAGGAACTTGAATAATAAAAAATCAAAAGGAGTGAAATTTTACAAAGTATAACTTTACATATGAAAACGTGCTGGCTGCTCCTGGAATAAAGAAACAAACTAATAATAAACCTGATAATTACTAAAAATTGTAATCAGGTAGGACAAAATAAGTTCAAGCCAAAACCAATAAGGGACCTTGCTCACCAGAGCTTACAAGCTAAGATTAAAAATTAAGACTCTAATTATCTAATTCACCCCCCTGTATGTGCTACATATAGCACATATAATAAGATGGTAGCACTGTTACCATGCATCACTCTTCACTATTCTTTTTAGAAAATAAGAAACAAATATAAATTTGGAGTTCCCTTGTACCAAATAAATAAATCCCATTACTATCTTTGTGATTACTACTAAGTAGGCAAATATATAAAGATGACAGTATACATAATACTGTACAATAAGATAGGGACATAACAAAATATACAACAAAAGCTACAAGGGAGAATAAGCACCCTACTTACAAGAGTGATACACTAAAAATAAAATGCACCTTTCACTACTACAGTCCATAATATAAAAGACAGAATACCTATTATAACCTACAGTTTATATTCTAATAAAAAATCAACAAATGTTTAAGAATAAGAACGTATTCTGAGATTTTATTTTATTTATTTATTTTATGGTCAGCTCATCCAGTGTCTGTCTAAAGGCACCAGACATAACTCCCCTAAATGTGCCTCTTTCATCTTTGTGACAGGTCATCTAAATACTCTGTACTAAGATGATTTAATGTAGTTGTTGCACGTACGCGCAGACAGCTATTTCTAAAATGGTGACTATACTTTTCTGCTCTCCTACACTCATACTGAACTAGCTGAGGTACATATTCAAAAGAATATAAAAAATAAATAAAAAAATGAATCGTGCCTTCCACACACACACTCACTGCTACTAACATTTAAAAATTTGACGCTAAAGTCAATCAGTCACCATAGATTTATCAATCCCTAGCCTCTCAACGAAAGACATACAATCATTCACATAGGGATTCATTTTACACCTTATAAAAATAAATAAATAAATAAATAAAAAAATAAAACACACACACACACACGCACACATTTAACTCATATAAATATAAATCCTCCTATCAAATACTAATAATAAGTGTCACGAAATCAAATATATGACACAGAAAGTTCTAATTGCATTTGTATGGAGGATACATACCATTTCCCTATTCATCATACACTATGCAGAATTCAGCATCAGTTACATACTTCTTACAATTCACTCATAGAACTAACACACAGGGTCCTTTCACACCAATGTTTTTACAACCACTACAGACTTATTCTAACCTAATTTGGGAGATGATCAGTCTCCCTCACACATACAATATTCCCTAACAGTCTACAAACATTACAAAGAAATTAACTTACATTTGTGAACATTCATTAACAAAATGTCATTATCTTCTGTTTCTATATAGCAATACAGTCACTCCACCTAGCAGAGTATGCATACATATGAACACAAATTCCTGACTATATATAAATATACAAATATTCACAAAATTATTAAAACTGACAGGATAGTTAGTAATTACTTATGGACAGCAGTGCTCAGATTAAAGCCAATAGGCACCGTATGCGCATACGTCTCCTTACCAAAATGCTTGTCTCAAGACACGAAAAACCGCCAAGCCCTGCTTGCCACGGCGATCAGGAATGTCTCAACCTGATCTTAACTCAGTTAGTACACAGACCATTACAACAGATACATATAAACACATACACTTATAGCACAAAGACAATACATACCTTTTAACTTTGTTAACAAATGGAGCTCCAAAACCTTTACCTTATTTACCTGTCAGGACTTACCTCTCCTGACCTTTCTAAACTCATGAGTATTATTTTACACCACAATTATTATGTTCAATAATATACAAAACAAAGGTACCTTTTTCTACTAGTAGCTACATATCAGTACTGTTTTTGTTTTTAACTTAGGCTTTCCAGGGGTCTGATAACCCCAAAGCCTCCTCCAGATTGATTGCCAATCCAGGATACTAACATGCATGTAAATTTAGGCAACTCAAGAACCTCTTCCAAATTGGACTTACCAGTCTAGGATACCAATTCTTCCAGAACTCTTGTAGGGCTAGCATACCAATCGAAAGTAAACCTCTTCTAGACCGATTTACTCGGTCTAGGATACCAACATACATGTTAAAGGTAGGTTCTCCAGGGGTCAAAACATTTACCCCAGAACCTCATCCAGACCTCTTGTAGGTCTAGGATACCAATCAAAATATACCTCTTCTAGACCGATTTACTCAGTCTAGGATACCAACATGCATGTTAAAGGTAGGTTCTCCAGGGGTCAAAACATTTACCCCAAAACCTCATCCAGACCTCTTGTAGGTCTAGGATACCAATCAAAATATACCTCTTCTAGACTGATTTATTCAGTCTAGGATACCAACATGCATGTTAAAGGTAGGTTCTCCAGGGGTCAAAACATTTACCCCAAAACCTCGTCCAGACCTCTTGTAGGTCTAGGATACCAATCAAAATATACCTCTTCTAGACTGATTTACTCAGTCTAGGATACCAACATGCATGTTAAAGGTAGGTTCTCCAGGGGTCAAAACATTTACCCCAGAACCTCATCCAGACCTCTTGTAGGTCTAGGATACCAATCAAAATATACCTCTTCTAGACCGATTTACTCAGTCTAGGATACCAACATGCATGTTAAAGGTAGGTTCTCCAGGGGTCAAAACATTTACCCCAAAACCTCATCCAGACCTCTTGTAGGTCTAGGATACCAATTAAAATATACCTCTTCTAGACTGATTTATTCAGTCTAGGATACCAACATGCATGTTAAAGGTAGGTTCACACAGAGGGTAGCTAGCCTTCTACAGGGGTACCCCTCTGGAAAAAATTTTCCATTTTTTTTTTTTTTGTTACCCAGGGTATTTCATCCTGTACAATACATTTTAAGGCATTCACAGTTGAGAAAACCCAACCTACCATCACAAAGATCTGCCTGGTGGACAGCGATACCCCAACAACAACCACCTGCCCCTCCTAGCGCTAGCAAAACACGGCACAACACAATGCAGAACTAATAATAGGTGTCTGCTAACCTGATATATTGCGCAATATTGTGTTGAGCTCAGTGCCTCACCAGCATGGAGTTAGACAAGATCGGAGTTGAGGTTATGCTGTCCCCGTACGGGCCACCAAATGAAGTAGAATAGTAAAGTATCGAACCAGGCAGAACTTCAGCAATGCAGGTTTATTAACAGCTGATAACATACAGGTTTATGTTCAAAGTATTACAAAATACAAATCTAATTAATACAGTTTCTTACAATGCAAGCATATTAGATATAAATATTCTTATCCTCTAACCAAATTGAAACAATTGTGAAGTGTTCTCACCTTGAACCAGAATGGGTCTTTACTGCCAATTCTTGGGAACCTGTCACCTGATAGGGACCAGCCGGTCGACCAGTGGTCTGGTCCCCTCACAGAGTTCTGGGTTCCAGCTCGACCAAGTTCTTGAGGGAAATTCACCTGAGACCACATTCTGGAACAAGTCAAGAAGTCTTCTCTGACTCGTACGAGGAGACAAGTTATGGACAGATACTTGCCCATTGGTTCTGACCTCTATGACCCGTGCAATAGGGCAGCATACATAGAGTTCAGCCTTATGAGCTCCTATCTGACTTGTCCGAGGGGACAAGTTAGGACAGATACTTGCCCATTGGTTCTGACCTCTATGACCCGTGCAATAGGGCAGCATACATAGAGTTCAGCCTTATGAGCTCCTATCTGACTTGTCCGAGGGGACAAGTTAGGACAGATACTTGCCCATTGGTTCTGACCTCTATGACCCGTGCAATAGGGCAGCATACATAGAGTTCAGCCTTATGAGCTCCTATCTGACTTGTCTGTCTAACATTTGCAGAGCTTGCATTTATATACTCCTTTCCAAGTCTTATCTCAACTATCTGTCTTATGTATGATTGGTTGCTAAGATCTACGTCAAAGTAACTAACCATAAATCTGACACTTGTTCTACAACCAGATAAACTTAATTATTCCCAAAATTCCTATATGTTCATTAAAGTGATTTATAACTGGTTTTGTCCAATTAAAAACACCTGTATAGAGACAGTCTGGCACCCAGCTGTGTTATCAGACTCTCCTTATCTTGATACTAGCTTCAAGGATGACAGATTTACGACTATGAGACAATGAACTTTCAATAACCCCACCAGATGTGTTATATGTCTCACTATATGTATGTATTTTAACAGTTTTAATGAGGGCACAAGCAGACCTTTGTTTGACCTTGTCAAACTTAATTTAATGTACTGTACATAACTTTAATTATTTCTAAACCACCTGTTTTCATTATCTTATCTTGTGTGATTTATATGCATTTCAGACTTGAGACAATTCTTCATAACTTGAATCTATTCTAATGAACTTTCATCCAGTAGATTATCTTAATACATTTTCGAGAACACCTGTTTACAAGTACTTGTCATAAAGCAGAGGTCATTTAAAGTTCAACACTTAAAAATGAAGACTTTCTAAATCTGGAAAACACAGTATACATTATTAAAGATTAACAATTGTTGCTTTACTTATTGAATAATAATATTGATAAAACCACTACTATATAATAATATAAATAATAATAATAATAATAATAATAATTATCAATAAAATATATGCAAATCAATATATACAATATGAAATACATTGGCTAATATGAGATTCCACAACAGTCTGCTCTGTGGAGGCTCTCACCTGCTTCATTCCTATAAACACGTGAAGGTTGAAGTGGATCTTCTGACGGGAGCGTGACACGGGGGTGACACCACGGAAAGCGTAAGTCACAATTGTGCGGAGGAAGGGGGGGGATGGGGGGATTATGGCAGAGCGCAGGAACAATTGTTGAATTTACACGGCCGTGCGTCTAATGAGCTTACCGGAAACCACACGTGTGGGAGAGACGCCTTCTCACATCATTACCTCCTCATGCCAATTACCAGAGACAACGGGGGGCTCCTCTAATCCCAGGAATGAGAGTTGGCGTCTTAAAGAGGACCCACCACCTTCTGCAGGATGGCAGAGAGTGCCGCCGCGATGGAGACACCGCATTTTACTTTTCCTATAGCTAGAGATAAAAGGCAGGATTTTCAGTATGAACCTGAGATAAAGAACATAGGGACAGGATCTTAAACTAGGAACACGGGGACAGGACCTTAAACTAGGAACATGGAGAAAGAACCATCAACTAGGAACATGGGGAAAGGACTTTCAAATAGGAACAT
Source organism: Lithobates clamitans (assembly GCA_037952925.1). Classification (NCBI taxonomy): domain Eukaryota; kingdom Metazoa; phylum Chordata; class Amphibia; order Anura; family Ranidae; genus Lithobates; species Lithobates clamitans. Next base: position 102,363 of record JBBGZY010002350.1, on the reverse strand, counting down.
GGGGAAAGAACCATCAGCTAGGAATATGGGGAAAGAACCATCAACTAGGAACATGGGGACATGACCTCCCATTAGGAACATGGGGAAAGAACCATCAACTAGGAACATGGGGAAAGGACCTTCAGCTAGGAACATGGGGAAAGAACCATCAACTAGGAACATGGGGAAAGAACTTTCAACTAGGAACATGGGGAAAGAACCATCAACTAGGAACATGGGGACAGGACCTCCAATTAGGAACATGGGGAAAGAACCATCAACTAGGAACATGGGGAAAGGACTTTCAACTAGGAACATGGGGAAAGAACTTCCAGCTAGGAACACAGGGACAGGACCTCCAACTAGGAACACGGGGAGAGGACCTCCAGCTAGAAACACAGGGACATGACCCCCAACTAGGAACACGGGGACATGACCTCCAACTAGGAACATGGGGACGGGACCTCCAACTAGAAACACAGGGACATGGCCTCCAACTAGGAACATGGGGTGAGGACCTCCAACTAGGAACACAGGGACATGACCTCCAACTAGGAACATTGGGACCGGACATCCAACTAGGAACACAGGGGGAGGACCACCAACTAGAAACACAGGGACATGACCTCCAGCTAGGAACACGGGGAGAGGACCTCCAACTAGAAACATAGGGACAAGACCTCTGACTAGGAATACGGGGAGAGGGCCTCTAACTAGGAACACAGGGACATGACCTCCAACTAGGAACACGGGGAGAGGACCTCCAACTAGGAACAACACAGGGACATGAGGAGAGGACCTCTAACTAGGAACACAGGGACATGACCTCCAACTAGAAACATGGGGAAAGAACCATCAACCAGGAACATGGGGAAAGAACCTCCAACTAGGAACACAGGGACAGGTCCTCCAACTGGGAACACAAGGAGAGGACCTCCAACTAGAAACACAGGGACATGAGCTCCAACTAGGAACACTTGGAGAGGACCTCCAACTAGGAACACAGGGACATGACCTCCAACTAGGAACACGGAGAGAGGACTTCCAACTAGGAACACAGGGACATGACCTCCAACTAGGAACACGGGTAGAGGACCTCCAACTAGAAACACAGGGACAAGGCCTCCAACTAGGAACACGGGGATCAGACCTCGCACTAGGAACACGTGGACAGGTCCTCAAACTAGGAACATGGGCGGCCTATGGCTGTCCTATGCATTATAAACACCTGGGGGTGTCAGGGAATTTTTCATTGTTTTTCATTTTCATTTTTCATTTCAAGTTTTCATTCATGGCATCGCAAGTGAGACCCGCAATTGTAGCACATATCTGAAATACGCGGCCAAACGCACATTTTAGTGTGTTTTGTCGTGCGTTTAGGAACACACAGGCGTGAATAATGCAACCTAAGTGGGTTCAAGCATGCTTGTGTAGCAAGGTCCCGGGTCTACTTCAATATAATGAGGACCTCCAGGGCCAGAGATAGCTGACATCCTTCTGTGTATGGTGGGTTACATGACATAGTGGGTGTAATGCAAGTTAGATTGATTGGGCGCCAGACACTTCTTGAATGCAAAAGAGATTTTTTTTCTCTTAACAGAACTTTGGGAGAGAAGGTTAGGGCCAGGACACCCTTAGGTAGTTGCAAGATTAATTGGCAGACTCCGAGACTTCAACAGGAGGACAGCCATGCATGGTAAGGCCTCCAGCAAGACTCCACATCTGCAGGTGCAGGAATGCTGTCTCCTAAGGCAACAGTCTTTAACAGCTCCTACCATAAAGCGTAATGCCGCGCACACACGACCGGACTTTACGGCATACTTGGTTCGGCTGACTGGAGTCCATCGGACAATTCGATCGTGTGTGGGCTCCAGCTGACTTTTTTCCCCAAAAGTTTGACGGACCTAGAAGTGAAACATGTTTCAAAATTTTTGACGGACTCGAGTCCGGTCGAAAAGTCCGCTCGTTTGTATGCTAGTCCGACAGACAAAAACTGACGCTAGGGCAGCTATTGGCTACTGGCTATCAACTTCCTTGTTTTAGTCCGGTGTACGTCATCACGTACGAATCCGTCGGACTTTGGTTGATCGTGTGTAGGCAAATCTGATCATTCGGAAAGTCCATCGTAAAGTCCGCAGGACAAAGTCTGACATAAAGTCCGCTCGTGTGTACGCAGCATAACAGTTCCTTCACTTCCACTACAATCACTTCTTGTAGTTCTTCAGCCCACTGAGCTCCCAGTCTCTCTCATTAGACTAGATGATTCACTGCCACTGAATCCCTTGAGTTCCTCCAATCTTCACGGCAGTATCTTCCCCAAGCGTCACCCCTGCCTCTCTGCTGGGTCCCTAGCTTGGCACTCGAAATACCTCGCAAGCTTCACCCCACTGGCCTGCTCAGTCCCTGGCTTGACACACAAGGCTGCTCACCTCACCTCCGCTGGTTGGGTCCCTGGCTTGATACCCACTGAAGTTTCCAGATTCTTCACCATCCCCGGTGGGTGAGAATACTGCTCCGGTACTTGCTTCAGCTACTCACTGTGGTCCCTGGTAATAAGGTGGATGGTCCCTTAGTGGTGACAGATTCCCCTCTATACCTCCGACCACGGCAGGTTCTCCGGTCGGCAGAACCGTCACATTTGGTTGGACTGCAAGCCGCAATCCCAACCCTGCGCTGCTCTCATGCTTCTGGATAGGCCCTCAGACATCCTAGCAGCCAGATGTGCCCGGGATAGGCCCAATCTCCGGCCTTGCAGCCCGGGCAATACAACACATGTCCACCCAGACAGCCGTCCAGGTGGCACAGAACACTGATCACCTGACTCCACCCAAATAAATCCCAGCAGGCCAACGAATTTAAGAAAACCCCTGCCCATTGTCTGGGATACCTCATATACCCATAATCTGACCTTGTATTACCCTTCTCATATCTAATGCCACCAAGTACCCGGCCACCTAGCGGCGAAAGAGAGAAGTGCAGCAATTACAGATTTGGAGTGGAATCAATTGATCCTCAACAATTGGCAAAGGCAGCTATACCTGGCAGGTAAATTTAGGAGCAACCCTGCCTAAACACCAGGGTGCTACATCCTCCCCCTGCCCACAAAACTGCGTCTCGGAGCCTTCAGAAAAATAATTTGAGCTCTCAAGCCTGAAAGTGAATGTCCTGCCAAAAACAGGGATGGGTGGGAAAACAAGGAAAGAATAACAAGGTAACAGTGTATGTGGCGTACTACATGAAATAAACATAGTAATCAGACACATGAGAAATGGTAAATCACATACGACAATGGAATATCAAATATTTTGTATACAGTTTTAAAGGCAAGCAAAAGCAATGGTATTGATTCCTAACTATCTAATATGTACAGTAATAACAAGATATAAAAAGGGTTAGTGTTGTCGTCAAGTTACATCCCTGTCTCCCCTTAGCCAAGGAAGACGCACCGACTGTCAGGGCTGGGCTCAGCCCTTCCTTCTCTGAGCTGGCCACTCAGCTAATTGCCTATCTCTCCACAGTGACTCACCTGTTGATGACATTCTGCTCGTGAGTCCTGTCTACTTAAGCCGTCCAGTCCAGATGATCTCTGCCTTCGCCTTGGTCACATCTCTAGAGATGCTGTCCTGTGTTCCTGTTAAAGACTTGCTTGTCTGACATTCCTGCTGGCTCCGGATCCTGCTTGCTGTTCTACTACGCTGTTCTCTGGCTCTCTGACGTTTTGGCTTGTCTGACTATCCGTTCCGGTTCCTGAACTCTGGCTATGTTTTGACTACGTTTACTCTGTTTACCTCTTTATTATTATTATTATTAAACAAGTGTGATGTAACTGTACTTCTGTCTTGGTCTGATTCATGGTTTCTGACAGTAGGCGACGGCCATGAATTCAGAAGATGCAGTGAATCCACTTGTTGGTAATATTTTTTCCAGATTGGATGAGCAGGATCACAGCATGGATCGGTTTGCCATAGCGCTACAAACGCTCCTGAGTCCCACGGCTCACCTGGAATCTCCCACTGTGGCCTCCCCGATCCAACCTATGTTGCAGGCCGTCCCTGCTGCTGCTACAGTCTCTGTGCAGGCACCTGCCTCGAGTATTACCTCTATAAGAGGTATGTCTGGTTCCGCTCCGCTTCCCCAGCGATTTGGGGGCGATCCAGTCCAATGCAGAGGGTTTCTCGGGTACATTGTTTTGCACACCCATGCCACTTTGCCGACGTATATCGGCGTGAGCCGGTCGGCAAGTGGTTAAGGACTCTCCTTTTGCATTCACCGTAGTGATAAAGCGTTTAATGTCCTTCTTGTCTGGCCTGTGAATAATCAACACTGTCCAGATTTATCTTACGGCCGTAGCCCCAGGTGTTTAGCACTGAGAGGTATTTTCTAACGACCTTGGGTGACAACTTTGGAAAGTCCAACTAAAGAGGGATCTGAAGAAAACTGCGCACAGCCTCATCCACCCACTGGACTTCTTTATCAAAAATCTCTTCCTCCAGGTGAGCCGGCATATAGGGGTATAGATACCAGAACTCCTCCGCCATTTTCTTTATCACAATCCGCTGTATATTAGACAGCCGAGTCAGGGTTTTAGGCCAGGTAGGACCTGTGCGTCAGGAGCACGTTGAACGGAACACCCAGCAACCACATCCAGCTTATGATCAGGCTTATTGTTGGGCATGGGTGTAATAGGGTGAGCTTTGGGGACTAATTTAACCCAATTAACTTCCTTAAAAGACCAAGAACTGCTGACCAGCCTACAGTTTCCCTTTTAATAGCCAGTGCATACACCTGACTCACAGGCATACTTCCATTCCTCCCTGGCTTACCCGGCACTGGTACTTTCTTCCCCGGTGGCTTGGACATCAAGGCGAGCAATTGGGCCCAACCGTGGCCCTGAGGAGCAACTGATTATCCTGGGATAGTCGATGATACAGGGGTGGCAGCTTCTTGCACGACTCGGGTGATAGCTGGTGGGCTCTGGATGTCACTCCCAGTGACCTTCTTGTCCCAATCCACTTGAAGTATCCGCGGAGGTTAAGTCGGGGGGACAACCTCAGATGCTCTCCGCAGCGTCCACAGACAATCCAAGGCCTCAACTGCGTGGTCAGGGAAGAACGTCTCTCGCAGATCAGTCCCAAGGCCTCCTAGCCTCCAGCCGTACACAGGGCAAGCTTACCCTTCCAGTGTGTACTAGGAACACGGGAACATGGCCTCAAACTAGGAACATGGGGACATGACCTACAACTAGGAACGTGGGAACAGGACCATAAACTAGTAACACGGGACAGGACCTCCAACTAGGAACATGGGGATATGACCTACAACTAGGAACACGGGAACAGGACCATGAACCAGGAACATGGGGACAGGACCTCCAACGAGGAACACAGGGACATGACCTCAAAGGAACATGTGGACAGGACCTCTAGCAAGGAACACGGAGACAGGACCTCAAACTAGGAACACGGGACAGGACCGTAATCTAAGAGCATAGGGACACGTCCTCCAACTAGGAACACGGAGACAGAACCATAAACTAAGAGCATAGGGACACGTCCTCCAACTAGGAAAACAGGGACAGGTGCTCCAACTAGGAACATAGGGACAGGACCTCCAACTAAAAACATGGGGACAGGACCTTCAACTAGAAACACGGGGCATGACCTCCAACTAGGAACATGGGGACAGGACCCCCAACTAGGAATACGGAGACATGACCTCTAACTGGGAACACGGGGACATGACCTCTAACTAAGAATACAGGGATATGACCTCCAACTCGGAACAAGGGGATATGACCGCCAATTAGGAACACAAGGATGGGTCCTTAAACTAGGAACACAGGGACAGGACCTCCACCTAGGAACATGGGGACAGGACCTCCAACTAGGAACACGGGGACAGGACCTCCAACTAGGAACATGGGGTCAGGACCTACAACTAGGAACATAGGGACAGGACCTCCAACTAGGAACATGGGGACAGGACCTCTAACTAAGAACATGGGGACAGGACCTCCAACTAGGAACATGGGGTCAGGACCTTCAACTGGGAACACAGAGACATAACCTAACCTAACTGGGGACACGGGAACAGGACTTCTAACTAGGAATACGGGGATATGACCTCCAACTCGGAACAAGGGGATATGACCTCCAACAGGGAACATGGGGACAGGCCCTTCAACTAGGAACACAGGGACAGGACCTCCAACTAAGAACATGGGGACAGGACCTCCAACTAGGGACACGAGGACAGGACCTCCAACTAGGAACATGGGGTCAGGACCTCCAACTAGGAACATGGGGTCAGGACCTCCAACTAGGAACACGGGGACAGGACCTCCAACTAGGAACACGGGGACAGGACCTCCAACCGGGAACATGGGGACAGGACCTCCAACTAGGGACATGAGGTCAGGACCTCCAACTAGGAACACGGGGAGAGGACCTCCAACTAGGAACACGGGGACAGGACCTCCAACTAGGAACACGGGGAGAGGGCCTCTAACTGAGATCATGGGGACAGGACCTCCAACTAGGAATACAGAAACAGGACCTCCATCTAGGAACACGGGGAGAGGACCTCCAACTAGAAACAAGGGGATATGACCTTCAACAGGGAACATGGGGACAGGCCCTTCAACTAGGAACACAGGGACAGGACCTCCAACTAGGAAGATGGGGACAGGACCTCCAACTAGGAATACAAGGACAGGACCTCCAACTAGAAACATGGGGTCAGGACCTCCAACTAGGAACACGGGGACAGGACCTCCAACTAGGAAAACGGGGACAGGACCTCCAACTAGGAACACGGGAAGAGGGCCTCTAACTGAGATCATGGGGACAGGACCTCCAACTAGGAATACAGAGACAGGACCTCCATCTAGGAACACGGGGAGAGGACCTCCAACTAGGAACAAGGGGATATGACCTCCAACAGGGAACATGGGGACAGGCCCTTCAACTAGGAACACAGGGACAGGACCTCCAACTAGGAAGATGGGGACAGGACCTCCAAATAGGAATACGAGGACAGGACCTCCAACTAGAAACATGGGGTCAGGACCTCCAACTAGAAACACGGGGACAGGACCTCCAACTAGGAACACAGGGACAGGACCTCCAACCGGGAACATGGGGACAGGACCTCCATCTAGGAACATGGGGTCAGGACCTCCAACTAGGATCACGGGGACAGGACCTACAACTAGGAACACGGGGACAGGACCTCCAACCGGGAACATGGGGACAGGACCTCCAACTAGGAACACGGGGACAGGACCTCCAACTAGGAATACGGGGAGAGGGCCTCTAACTGAGAACATGAGGACAGGACCTCCAACTAGGAATACACAGACAGGACCTCCATCTAGGAACACGGGGAGAGGACCTCCAACTAGGAACATGGAGACATACCCTCTAACTGGGAACACGGGGACAGGACCTCTAACTAGGAATTATGGGGATATGACCTAAAACTCGGAACAAGGGGATTTGAACTCCAACAGGGAACATGGGGACAGGCCCTTCAACTAGGAACACAGGGACAGGACCTCCAACTAGGAACATGGGGACAGGACCTCCAACTAGGAACACGAGGACAGGGCCTCCAACTAAGAACATGGGGTCAGGACCTCCAACTAAGAACACGGGGACAGGACCTCCAACTAGGAACACGGGGACAGGACCTCCAACCGGGAACATGGGGACAGGACCTCCAACTAGGAACATGGGGTCAGGACCTCCAACAAGGAACACGGGGTCAGGACCTCCAACTAGGAACACAGGGACAGGACCTCCAACTAGGAACACAGGGACAGGGCCTCTAACTAAGGACATGGGGACAGGACCTCCAACTAGGAATACAGAGACAGGACCTCCATCTAGGAACACGGGGAGAGGACCTCCAACTAGGAACAAGGGGATATGACCTCCAACAGGGAACATGGGGACAGGCCCTTCAACTAGGAACACAGGGACAGGACCTCCAACTAGGAACATGGGGACAGGACCTCCTACTAGGAACACGAAGACAGGACCTCCAACTAGGAACAAGGGGTCAGGACCTCCAGCTAGGAACATGGGGTCAGGACCTCCAACTAGGAACACAGGGGACAGGACCTCCAACTAGGAACACCGTGACAGGACCTCCAACTAGGAACATGGGGTCAGGACCTGCAACTAGGAACATGGGGTCAGGACCTCCAACTAGGAACATGGGGACAGGACCTCTAACTAAGAACATGGGGACATGACCTTCAGCTAGGAATACAGAGACAGGACCTCCATCTAGGAACACAGGGACATGACCTCTAACTAGGAATACGGGGATATGACCTCCAACTCAGAACAACAGGGAACATGAGGACAGGCCCTTCAACTAGGAACACAGGGAAAGGACCTCCAACTAGGAACACAGGGACATGTATTAAAAAAAAAAAAAATTAGGGTGGACTCGATGAGCCATTTACTCTTTTTTACTGCCACCACTTTTCTATCTTTCTAACGTCTATACCAGTCCCGGGCTCTGCTGATCATTATACTATTGGGGGTGAGAACTGCTGCGTGTCGGGGGTGGGGGTGGCTCATAGACAGCTTCTCTTTGATGAATGATTTATCAGGTATTGATCAGTTACACCCCGCAGGATTTTATTGGATTCCACAAACATCTTCTCATCTTCTGCGGAGATCGGCGACTGACACTGATGAATAATTAAAGCCCAGCAGAGACGTGTCGGGAGATGGTCGGGGGAGGGGCCTCTGTACCTGCGGTGGTGGAGACGCCGAATCCCCCGATCTTCCTTCAGGAGACCGAACATCGCCGACCACCTTCTGGACTGAAATGGCTTTCTCTGATTTCACCGCACACTGCGAGCTTCTCACAATGTGCATTAAAAGCTGCAGCCGGTCAGATAGAGCCCCGCCCTCATTTCCTGTCTGGAGGACGCCCGGCATCATCTAGCGCTCTCCTCCATCAGCCTGACTGGCCCCCGCCCCTTTCATCACTTCTGTCAATAGTGGAGGCTCAGCATCACATCGTGGGCGTTACCTACGCAATTACAGCCTGCCTAGGAATGCCCACTCCGCCAGACTGACCCCGCCCATCAAAGCATTTTGATATTTGCACAACTCCTCCCACTTCTTGCGTCGGGGCTGAGCGCTGTTGAGAGGAGTGCTGGGGCCGGGAGCTGTGATGTGTTCAGGAAGCCCCCCCCCCCCACCAGCCATGATCTGTCTGCTTTGCATAGAGAAGCACAGAGACCCGGTGATGACATCACAGTGTATAAAATAAGGAATGTAATGGAGAGGGAAGGGCCGTTCCTGGGATCCCCTGCGTGCAATACAGAGGGTGACAACACTCTTCAGACCAGGTAGGTTGTGCAGACTCCACCCCCTCCGCTGCCTCCATCCTGCACTTCGATCGCCGGTGACACCCTTCCTCCACTCTCACCTTGCTGACCCCGCCTACTAACCCCAACCAGGATGGAGGAAATCTACCCAGCTTGTCAATACTAACTTACCACCGGGCTGCCATGGCGCTTCCGTCACCAAAACCGGAAGAAGGGGGACACCTTCCACACCCACCTCACTTCCTGTTGTGTCTACAGGGCAGGAAATGGATGTAAATCTCCCCCAGTGATAAGGATTTAACCCTTCCCTTTTCAATCCAGTATTGACTTCCGATATAGAAGAGGAGGATCGGGAGCCCCCGATGAGGTCCGGGTTTTGGATCATGTGTCCGGGATTTAAGGGGACGGTTCAGGTTTTGAATCATGTGTCCGGGATTTACCAGGATGGACCAAGTTTTGAATCACTGTCTGGGATGTACTGGGACGGTCCAGGTTTTGAATCATGTGTCCGGGATTTAAGGGGACGGTTCAGGTTTTGAATCATGTGTCCGGGATTTACCAGGATGGACCAAGTTTTGAATCACTGTCTGGGATGTACTGGGACGGTCCAGGTTTTGAATCATGTGTCCGGGATTCACCCGGACGGTCCAGGTTTTGAATCATGTGTCCGGGATTTACCGGGACGGTCCAGGTTTTGAATCACATGTCTGGGATTTACCCAGATGGATCAGGTTTTGAAGCATCTGTCCAGGATTCACCCGGACGGTCCGGGTTTTAAATCATGTGTCCGGGATGCACTCGGATGGTCCGGATTTTGAATCATGTGTGCCTGGGATTTACTCGGACTGTCCGGGTTTTGGATCATGTGTCCAGTATACACCGGGACGGTCTAGGTTTTGAATTATGTGTCAGGGAAGGTCCAGGTTTTGAATCATGTGTCTGGGATTCACTCGGACGGTCCAGGTTTTGAATTATGTGTCTGGGATTCACTCGGACGGTCCGGGTTTTGGATCATGTGTCCAGGATTCACCTAGACCAGGGGTTTCAAACTGGTGGCCCTCCAGCTGTTGCAAAACTACAAGTCCCATCAGGCATTGCAAGGCTGACAGTTACAAGCATGACTCCCACAAGCACAGGCATGATGGGACTTGTAGTTTCGCAACAGCTGGAGGGCCGCCAGTTTGAGACCCATGACCTAGACAGTCCAGGTTTTGAATCATGTGTCCAGGATTTACCGGGTCGGTCCAGATTTTGAATCACGTGTCCGGGATGGTCCAGGTTTTGAATCACTTGTCCGGGATGGTCCAGGTTTTGAATCACTTGTCTGGAATTTACTCGGACGGTCCAGGTTTTGGATCAGGTATCCAGGTTTCACCCTAATGGTCCGGGTTTTGAATCATGGGTCTGGGATTTACTGGGACGGTCCAGGTTTTGAATCATGTTTCAGAATTCACACGGACAGTCCGGGTTTTAAATCTCGTGTCCGGGATTCACTCGGATGGTCCGGGTTTTAAATCATGTGTCCGGGTTTCAGGCAGACTGAAACCAGGACACATTATTCATACCAGGCTGTGGTTCCCTAAGTCACCAAGATGGTCACACACAAATCTGTTGCCATCCGGGAGCTGCGGGGCGGCTGTCTGGGGGGGGGCAGGTTCGGCATCACGGGGGGGAACGATGTCAGCAAAAACAATTTGGCCACACCCACTATGTGCAGCACATTACTACTCTCCCAAAGGTGACCCAAAGGTGACCCAAAGGTGACGCAGGCCACGGGTTTAGCTCGAAGAAAACGTGGCAACTCTAACTGAGCGGGGGGGGGGGGTGTTGCAGCAGCCAACGATCGGCGATCCCTGGCACTGACTACCAGAGCGCTGCCTCCTGGGCGGTCTCTTCTCAGATATACCGCTATCTATATTTAAGGGTTCTGCACCCCCCTCCCCCCCCATCCTGCACCAAGTCCTGCCAAACCTCTCATTTTCTGCTTTCCAGGAACCGTTGGAGGCGGGGCTCGGCAGCGAATATTGATGGAGGGCGGCCAATGGCGTCTCATTTTGGGGTTAACGCCCCGGGTTGTCCTATTTGCCTATTCCACCATCTGCAGCTTTTTTCCTTCAAGGTAGTTTTTTGCAGCTTGCTGCAGCTCCGATCCGCCCCCCGGGTAGTTTTTTGCAGCTTCGATCCGCCCCCCGGGTGCAGCTCGCTGCAGGTTTGATCTTCCGATTTTCTAGAATGGTTTGTAGTCCGTTCATAGTTGGGAACATTTGTTGCCCCTCCGCCGCCTCCTCTAAATCACACATCAGACTGAGTGTTATAAATCTGCAGCCGGCCACATTGGGGCCCACCTGGGGATGCAGAAAGTATTCCAGTGTTGTGCTGTTTTAGCATAAACATAAGTCACCAGGAGGGGGCGCCCGGGTATTCTGCTCATTGCATAAGGGAAGGTTTCTATTCCATTGAAATTCTTTAAAGCTGAATTTGCATTCCCCGATCCCCTCCCCCACCTCCCCCCCATTAGGATGCTGATGAAATTCCTAAATAAAACATTTCCATTTTCATTATACGCCTTATTTTATAACCGGTGATGTCATCACTGGGTCTCTGTGCTTCTCTATGCAATGCAGGAAGATCATGGCTAGTGGGAGGGGCTTGGCTTCCTGAAAACAGCACAGCCCCACCCGGCCTCAGTACTCCTAAGAGCCCTCAGCCCCGATAGAAGCAGTGGGAGGAGTTATGGTAATATCAAACTGCCATGATGGATGAGTATCAGTCTGGAGGAGTGGGCGTTTTATTTGCAAGCAGACCGCCCACCTGTGATGCTGAGCCACCACGATTGAAAAAAAACGCATAAAATAGGCGGAGCCAGGGACAGTCAGGCTGGGGAAGGAGTGGGCGGTCCTAGGCGGGCTCTATTTGTATCGATAACGCCCACATGTGATGCTAAACCTCCACGATTGACAGTACTGAAATCCAATGAATGAAGGGGGCGGGGCTGGGGAAGGAGTGGGCGGTCCTAGGCAGGCTCTATTTGTATCGGTAACGCCCACATGTGATGCTAAACCTCCACGATTGACAGTACTGAAATCCAATGAATGAAGGGGGCGGGGCTGGGGAAGGAGTGGGCGGTCCTAGGCAGGCTCTATTTGTATCGGTAACGCCCACATGTGATGCTAAACCTCCATGATTGACAGTACTGAAATCCAATGAATGAAGGGGGCGGGGCTGGTTAGGAGTGGGCGGTCCTAGGCAGGCTCTATTTGTATCAATAACGCCCACATGTAATGCTGAGCCTCCACGATAGACAGAACTGAAATCCAATGAATAAAGGGGGCGTGGCTGGGGAAGGAGTGGGCGGTCCTAGGCGAGCTCTATTTGTATCGATAACGCCCACATGTGATGCTGAGCCTCCATGATTGACAGAACTGAAATCCGATAAATGAAAGGGGCGGGGCTGGGGAGGGAGTGGCCAGTCCTAGGCAGGCTGTATTTGTATCGGTAACGCCCACATGTGATGCTGAGCCTCCACGATTGACAGAACTGAAATCCAATAAATGAAAAGGGGTGGGGCCGGGGACAGTCGGGCTGGGGAGGAGTGGGCAGTCCTAGGAAGGCTCTATTTGCATAGGTAATGCCCACATGTGATGCTGAGCCTCCGCGATTGACAGAATTGAAATCCAATGAATGAAGGGGGCGGGGCTAGGGCGGAGTGGGTGGTCCTAGGCGGGCTGTGTTTGTATCGGTAATGCCCACATGTGATACTGAGCCTCCACAATTGACAGAACTGAAATCCAATAAATGAAAGGGGCGGGGCTGGGGAGGAGTGGGCAGTCCTAGGTAGGCTTTATTTGCATAGGTAACACCCACATGTGATGCCGAGCCTCCACAATTGACAGAACTGAAATCCAATGAATGAAAGCGGCCAGGGACAGTTGGGACGGGGCCAGGGACATTTGGGGTGGGGCCAGGGACATTTGGGGTGGGGCCAGGGACAGTCAGGGGTGGGGCCGGGGACAGTCGGGCTGGGGGAGGAAAGTGATAGATGATGGACGTCCTCCAGCCAGGAAATGAGGCGGGTCTCTATTAGATTTGCTGCAGCTTCTAATGCACATTGCGAGAAGCTCACAGTGTGCAGTGAAATCAGAGGAACGCGTTTAAATCGAGAGGGAGGAGCCGGTACACCTGGAGGCCTGAGGTCAGATTTAAATCTGCCGGAACATTTCCTGTTTTAGTTTGCTCTCGGCAGCAGTTGCGTTAACAAGAAACTCTGACGTCATTTGGCCGCAAACCGTATTAGGCAACACATGGCACGGCTTACTAATGTGTCATGGTCATTTAAAAATGAGGGGGGGGGGGAGAGTTCATTTCCCGGCTTGTCCCCCGACTGCTTTGGCAATCACAGTGATCACATGACCCGGGGCTCCACTGATTGGCTCTGGCTGTACAGCTGGCTTACATCTACCGATCCTGAGCCCAGCTTAGTCTGTTGGTTTGGACCGTCTAATTGACCGGAGATGAATGGAAAGGTCGGCCGTTCGATCTACGTGAAGCGGCTCATGAATGTCCTCCAGCGTGCTGGAAGATCTCTGTACCCGCTCATTAACCCCTCATGATCATTATTGAAGGTGGTAGCGGGGCCCGTTCCTTGCTTTTGGCCGGTCGTGTTGCCCCGGGGCGGTAGCAGGGGCTCCTTTCTCGCCTTTGGCCGGTCAGCGGTGGTGTTGCGGAGATCGGTGGACCTCTGCCTGACATCTGAGGGAAGCCAGCTTTGCTCTCCGGCTTATTGCACAACTCCAGAGAGGGGGAGCGCGTCCACCACGCCAAGAACTCCTCGACCCGCTGCGCTGGAGTAACCCCTGAATGGCTGACTCAGCGGATCTCCGCTGGGAGGAATGAGGAGCCAACGCTCACAAATCTCCGCCACATGTCCAGGAGACCCCCAGATGAGCGGGCGTAGGGGGGCCCTGGGGGGGCGAAGGGGCCCCGACAAATATTTCTGCAGAAAGTACATTGCACAATTGTTCCCATATCAGACGCTTATCTATGCCCCCCCTCCCCCCAATCATTAATCACACAATTTATGTCTTTCATCTTCATCACATGATCGCTTTTCACGCCACGTTAATAAATTCTTCCCGATAAATGGATCTCCAATTCATACATTTAGGATCAGATCATCCAATGAATAGAATGTCGGGGATTGGAAGAACATTTATTTTATTCTATTATGTACGTCTCACGCTAACCCCCCTGGGGGTGGGGGTGTTCTTTTCCCTATTCTTACCATCAGGGTCCCCGGCATTCCTGATTCGGGGGGATTTTTGGGGGTTCAGGTCAGACGTTCGGCTGTTCAGGGAAATGATGAATGTGGATGGGCTGCAGATGTCAGGGGAGCAGAGGGAGCGGACCGAGTGTTTCCAATAAAATGTTCCTGCTTTGTACTTTCCTCAATATAACAATGAAGAGAGCAAGAAAGAAAGAGAGAAAGAGTGCAGGAGAGAGAAAGAAAGAGAAGGGGGAAGAGAGAGGGAGAAA